>JABLUY010000019.1:0-239286 GCA_013306675.1 Thraustochytrium sp. TN22 | reverse complement strand
GGCCGCGGCGCGAACGGCGGCGGCGGCGGCGGCGGCGGCGGCGGCGGCGGCGGGCTGGGCGCCGCAAGGGGGGCTGAAGATGACGACGTACGCGTGGCCGTGGTCGGCGCTCCGCGCGGCAGCTTGAACGCGAGAGCAAGGGCAAGGGCGCGCGTTAGAGCGACGGTGTGGGACGAGGTGCTGTTCAAGGTGATGGCGGCGATGCTGGTGCTGACGCATGTGGTGTTCTTCACGGTGGCGGTGGCGCGGATGACCACCATGCCGCTGGACGAGTCCTCCGCGGCGGTGGTGCGCAAGGTGCGCGCGCCAAGCCTGCGGCCGCGCGGGCCGTGGTTCGAGCCGTTCGCGGAGGCAGCAGGCGGCCTGATCGAGCGCGTCTTCCACTTCCACTGGCTTGGCCTCCTGGGCCACTACCATCACCACCACGCGCAGAGCGCGGACGCGCGCCACGCCGAGGAGCAGCTGGCGATGGAGGTGGCGCGCGCCGCCGTTGCGGCCGCGGACGAGCGCGCGCGCGCGGCGGCCGCGGCGGCCGCGGCCGCGGCCGCCGCCGCGCTGGACGACCTGCAGCAGATCGGCGAGGCGCACGGCGATGAGGAGGAAGACCTGTGGTACGTGGGCGTGCTGCTGGCGCTCTTCGGCACCATGGTGGCGGCCGTGGGCAATCACCTGGTCACGCTGGCGCACAAGATGTCGGTGGCGGAGGAGACGCGGCGCGGCGTGGTGCGGCGGCCACCGCCTGCGGCCTGGGCGCGCGCGCTCGTGCCCAGCAACCGCGCGGCGCGCCGCCTGGTGGCGTCCTACGTATCGCGGCCCTCCTTTTTGTGCTGGATGGGCGGCAACGTGGCCATCACCATCCTCGGCACGCTGCTCACGCTCATGAGCCTGGCGCTCGCCTCGCAGTCCCTCCTGGCGCCGCTCTCGGGGCTCACCATCGTGTGGAACGCGCTGCTGGCCACTACGCGCTGGTTCGGCGGCGTCGCGCTGTCTTCGCGCGACATCTTTGCCACGCTGCTCACGCTCTTCGGCTGCGTGCTCATTGTGGGCGGCGGCCCGCGCGTCACCAAGCACTACGGGCTGGACGAGCTCGTGGCCATGTTCGGCGGTCGCGCCTTCCAGGCCTACTCGCTACTGGCCTCCGCTGGCATTGTCTATCTGCGCGCGCTCGCGGACCGCCGCGAGGGCACTCGCCGCCAGCTCGCGCGCGGCATGATGCCCGGCATCATGGGCGGCTTCAACAACGTGCTGGCCAAGGCGGCCGTCGAGCTCATCGGCCAGCTCTCGCTCTTCGAGTCCACCTCCAGCATCGCGCTGCTTGTCGTCTGGATCGCTGTGGCCTTTTGCCAGCTCCATTGGATCAACTCGGCACTCGAGCAGTTCGAGCCGCTCTTCATCGTGCCCGTATACCAGGCCACGCTTCTGCTCTCCTCCACGCTCTGCGGCGCGCTCTATTACGGCGACTTTGCCGAGTTCTCCGCGCGCCAGTACGCCACCTTTGGCGCCGGCGTCCTCGCCATTGTCCTCGGCGTCGCCATGCTCGCGGCCTCCTCCGACAACGCCAAGTCCAAGGACGAGGACGAGGGCAAGGTCAGGGCCAAGGACAGACAGACTGGGGTGAGAAGAGCGCGCCGTCCGGCCGCCAATGACAACGCGCCGAGCGAACCGCTCGTGCACCCTACGTGGCCGCACCACTTGTCTTCCGTCGCGCAGCGCCGAGACTCTTTGCACTCCGTGAATGCCTTGCACGGTTTGCACGTCCAACGGTGATGACCAAGTATAGTACCTGAAGCACCGCACATGTAAGCTATGACTTGAAACTTTCTTTCCTGGTGGTAACGTTACCGATCAACCATGTGAGCAAAGTGAAATCAGGTCAGGTCTACGTTGTAGAGTTTGTACGGAACTTAGTCCAAGGACTAGGCTAGTACGGGTTGGAGGAGAATGTGAACGTAAACGAGACAAGCTTGCAGTTCGTCCTGTTGGGTGGAATCAGAGAGTCGCGCTCGGCGCCTTGCCTGCAGGCCTCATCGAGCAGGCCTCGTGTCGACCAAGACGGAATAGGTGGTTTGCGAAGAGAATGATGACACAGTGTGCCGCATGTCGCTTCGCTCAATACCCCGCCCTCTGGGCTCGTCCTCATGCACACACGCCAATAGAAAGCTGATTTCACAACTTAGTGCTGCTGCTGACCACGAGCGCGCATCTGGGCGGCGAGGTTCTTGAGCTCGTCGCGCTTGAGCACGGCACGGCGGTGCGAGCCGAGGCGGGCCTTGGCCACCTTGTAGATCTTCTTGTCGGCGCTGCCGCCCATCACCTTGATGACATCGATGATCCGCTTCTCGTACGGGGCAAGACCAGCCACCTCGCGGATGATCTTGCGCACCTCGCCCACGCGCTTGCTCTTGCGCTGCGTTTATCGCGTCCATTCATAAATCGTCAGTCTTCCCGTCCCCCTCGTCCTCGTCCAGCTACAGCTCGAACAGCTGTAGTGGCCTGCGCTCCGCAGCGCCTTAGGTTCCGACACCACCCATTCGCGTCACCCGCAGCAGCAGCATTCGCAGCACCGGCAGCATTCGCAGCAGCATCGGCATGAGCACGCGCAGCAGCAGCAGCAGCAGCCGCGGCCTGCGCAGCACCACCCGCGCCAGCCGCCGCCGCCGCCGCCGCCGCCGCCGCCGCCCGCGCCCTTCGCCCTCTCCTCCATCCCTCTCCTCCATCCCGACGTACGCCAGCGCGCCGCGAAGGCCGCGAGGAGGAGGCGGTCGGCCGCTTCTCCACGATGTGGCCCTTGTTGAGGCCGCGCACCATGCCCGAGGCCGTCATCGTCGCTCGCTCGCTCGCACCAACTACTCGCGAAGCTCCCGTCGAGCAGCGTCTGCCCGCCGCCGCGGCCTCCCGCCTCCTCCTCCCGCCCGCCGCCGCCGCGCCGCCCCGCGTTCCCCCGCCCCGCGCCACCCGCTGCCCGCGCCGCGGTTAGGGCGCGCGGCTTCCGGCGCGCCTCGGCGCCGGTCTTTTTTCCCGCCGCCGCCGCCGCCGGGGGGCACGGTGCGCGCGGCGGGAAGGTATCAGCGCGTGCGCCGGCGCGGCGTCCGCGGCGCGAGCAGGCGCGCGCGCGTGCACACGCCGGGCGGGGGCGCGGGAGGCGCGGCGTGCCCCCCAAAACGGAACGGGGGGCAGGCGCCAAGCGCGGCGCCGGCGCGGCGGGAGCGGCAGGCGCGCGCGAGCAGGCGCGGCGCGGCGGCGCGCGCGGGAAGACGCAGAGGGACCCCCCGTTCGGAACGGGGAGCGCGCGCGCGCGCGCTGACCGGCCTGGCGGCGGAGGCGCGCAGGCCTCGCGCCGACGAGCGCGGGACTAACCCGAGCGGAGGCGGCCGCGCGCGCGAGGGCGCGGGGCGCTGGCGGCGCGGCAGTGCAGGCAGGCAGTCCGCGGCTCGGGCGGCGGAAGGGCGGCGGAAGGCGCGGCGCGCGGAGAGGGCCGGAGCAAACATGGCGGACGGGGCTGTGGTGCACGCCGGCTTCGTGCAGGTGAGTGGCAAGGTGGGCTTCGTCAAGCAGCGGAGGTACCTGGCGCTGGACGAGGCCGCGGAGGTGCTGCGCGTGTGCAAGAACGAGAAGGACCTGCACAGCCGCAAGACGCTGCCGCTGGCGGATATCGCGTCGGTGTCCGTGGATGGAGCCAGGTTCACGCTGCACTTCATGGCGGCGGCGGCGCCGCCCAACAATGGCCGCGACTTCTCCGTCATGTGCACGTCGACCGAGGAGGCGGAGGACTGGGCGGAGGCCATTCAGACGATGCATGAGCGCGTGCACAGCAGAATGCAGGACGCCGAGGGCCTCGAGCACGACGAGGAGGGCGAGCAGCACGAGCAGCAGGCGGAGGAGGAGGAGGTCCCGGACATCCCGGTCGAGGCCCCAGCCGCCGGCTCGCGCCGCAGCAGCCGCAAGAAGCGGCCAGCGCCGGGCTCCGTGGCGGACCTGACCTATTTTGAGTTTATCGGTGGTATCGTCGTGGACCGCGACAACCTCCTGTGGATCGGGGCCGGCGCCGAGCCCAAGCCGGTGGGCGTGCTCAGCAAGCTGCGCACCTCCCTGCGCAACAGCCTGGGCCGCGCCAAGGCCAAGGCCAAGGGCGCGAAGGAGCAGCCGGTCCTGCAGCCCGAGGACCCACATGACGACCTGGAGCCCGCCCCCGAACCCGAGGCCGCGGCCAAGAAGACCACGGCGCCAGCGAAGCCCGTCGACAGGGAGAAGGAGGCGCTGGGCCAGCTCATCGCCAAGAACCTTTCCACCAAGGCAGGGAGTGCGCCGCCCAAGTACGTCAAGGCGTCCGCGGCGGGCGGCCGCAAGAAGGGCCGCGGTCTGGGCCGCGGGCTCTTCGCCAAGAAGGCCGCCGAGCCGGCCCCTGGCAACGAAGCGCCACCTCCGGCCGGCAAGGCTCTGAGCAAGGACGAAATTCGAGAGAAGATCGCCCGGCAGGCTCGCCAGGCCGGCGGCGGCATTTACCTCACGGGCGCCGCCACGGTCGGCCTCGCCGATGACATCTCCAAGTCCAAGCTTGCCAGAGACCTCGCGCGCCGCAAGGAGGAGAACGAGCGCCGCAAGGCCAAGGAGGCCAAGGAGGCCGCCAAGGTCCTGGCCAAGGAGAAGCGCGAGGCGGCGGCCCAGGCTGGCCCGGCCCCGGGCAAGGACAAGTTCGCCGCCTTTCTCGCGCAGAACCCGCGGCCCATCACCGACGACGACGACGACGACGATGATGATGTTGACCACGAGGACGCTGACGAGGCTGCGGAGATCCACGAGTACGACGATGAGGAGCACTTTGACGATGACGATGACGTTGATGCCCACGTCGACGTCGACGAGCAGGAGCACTTTGACGACGACATTGACGCCGACGACGTGCAGCACCGAGGATGATGACCATAAGTAGGGGACTTGCTAGCCAGAGCACCCCCTGTGTAGACGTCTCGCTTTGGTTTTTGTGTGAAGAAACAGGGAGAACGGACGCCGCCGGCTCTTGCTTGAATGTTGGTGCGCGAGGGCCGACCTAGGCAGTAAAACCAATCTTTTCTCTCTCTGTGAAAGCGACCTCCTTGCTACGACTTTCCTCGGCCCTATCTCCTTCAGCGTTCACGTTGGCGTTGTCAGCGCCGCCCACGGCGCCCTCCTCGTTGGCGGCCGTGGCCGCGCCGTGCTTGTCACAGTCAACGACAGCCACCTGAGAGCAAAGGCGCAACAGCTGGCTAGCTAGAGCGCGCCGCTGCGGACGGGCGCGCGCGCGTGGAGTGGCGGTGCTGCGTAGCGCAGTGCGGCGCGGCGCGGCGCGGCGCGGCGCGGCGCGACACAGCACGGCGCGGCGCAGCGCGGCGTGGCCTCGGTGCAGCCCAACCAGGCGCCGCGAGCGGACACAACGCCGCCATGTCGGCAGAGAAGGCGCAGCCGGTCATGAAGGCCGTGCAGGACACACTGGCGGAGCTGGACGCGACGGCGCGGCTCGTGAGCGAGTTCTACGACGACGGCAAAGGCACAGCGCAGCGCGAGATGTTCGAGCGCGTCAACGCGTTGGTAGCCCACTTTGAAAAGGTCGACGGCCTGCGCACGCAGCTCGACGGCCTGCGCGTGCCGGTGGACTTCCTCGACCATCTGGACCAGGTCGAGAACGCCAACCCGGACATGTACACGCGCTACAAGGCCAACTACCTGCTCGAGGAGGTCGAGCGCAAGCGCCGCGTCGCCAAGGACCTGCAGTCCATCAAGGACGAGATCCGAAAAGAGGTCGCTTCCGGCCTTGACCGCGCGCCTGCCTCTCGCCAGGACGCCGTTACTGCGGACGCGGAGATGGCGGACGCCACTGCGGACACCTCGGGCGCCGCCGATGCCTCGGGCGCTGCGGCTGAGGCCTCCAGCGCGTAGGGCGCTGCGGCTGGGGCCTCCTGCGTGTAGGGCGCCCGCCACGTGCAGCGCGCAGGGCGCCCGCCACGTGCAGCGCGCAGGGCGCCCGCCACGTGCAGCGCGTAGGGCACCCGCCACCTGCAGTGCGTAGCGCGTCCGCCACCTGCAGCGCGCAGGGCGCCCGCCACCTGCAGCGCGCTACCGCCACCTGCAGCGCGTAGGGCGCCCGCCACCTGCGTCCCGGTTTCCTCATTTTTGAGCGTCATGCGCGTGGCCAGCCCCTCGCCCATGCCCTTTTTCTTTGTCTCTATTCGTCCCAGGGCCCACGCCGCCCATCACGCTCGCCCATTATGTCCCATACACGCGGCCACCGCCGCCGCGATTCGTCTGGCTGCCAGCCAGCCTGCCTGCCTGCCTGCACCCACCTCGGCGTCGCCTGCAGCGAAGTAGTCCCTGCACTCGGCCCCGTCAGTCAACCCCTTCTCAACAATCTTGCATCCCAGCACCCAAGCAGCGCACCTTGAACATCCTCCGAGTCCCCTCTCAGGCTGGCCCTCGACCTCGCTCAGCTCGCTCGTGTCCATCACATCCATGAACTTACCTCCCAGGTCCGCAACAAACGAACCTGCGACCGGCGGGCTGGACCGCGGCGCGCCGGTCGGCCGGCCGGCCGGTCGGCCGGCCAGGAGTTGCTCAAGCACGTGGCCATCGAGATCGGGCGGCCAGAGCCGCAAGCGAGCCGCGCGCGCGCTGCTGCTGCTCCTCCACCTCCACCTCCTCCTCCACCTCCTCCTCCTTCTCCTCAAAGTTGGTCTCCTCGTCGTCGCGCGGAAGCTCCAAGGCGCGACCATCGTCGACCAGACCCGCTCGACGCGCACGCGGCGCGGCGCGGCGCGGCGCGGCGCGGCGCGGCGCGGCGCGGCGGCGCGGGCGGCGCCGCGCGGCGCGCGGCGCGGCCAGCGGCCGGCCGCCGGCCGCCGGCGCTGCGGCGGCGCGCGCGCGGGCAGGGGCGGGGGCTGGTCGGCCGCCTCTTGGCGTCGTGCTCAGCGGACTCCTCCTCGAGAGCGTCGACCTCGCCAACCTCGGCGCAGGCAGGCAAGGCAAGACCCACGCGCGCGAGGGCTGGCGGGCCGGCGGCGCCGGCGGCGCCGGCTCGAGCTAGCGGCGGCGCGGAGGCTTGATGGGCACGGCCTCGTCGGCGTGCCCGAGGAGCTGGCTGAGCGGCGCGATGCAGGCGCTGAGCGCCATGCAGATGCCGTGGCCGGAGCTTTACCGCAAAGGCCCGATCGGCGTGCCGCAGCCCTTCCGCATGGAGCACGGAGAGTGGGGCCCACCCATGCTCAAGAGCTCCGATCTGGACTGGGAGCTGTACTCCGTGGTGCTCATCTGCGCCGACGTGCTGCTCACTTTGGTATGGGTAGGTACTCGCCGAGCGTGTTCTGCCTCCTCGCGGCCATCACAGCTGACAAGGACAACTCGCTTGCCGTCCTCAGCACTACATGGCCGCCACCACGCTTGCGCACGTTCGCGTCAAGTGGATGAGCCCCACGTTTCGTGTGTCCATAGGGTACATGTTTGGGAGCTTCCGGCTGAGCATCGTGAGTGGCCCCGCGCAGGCGGCCGCCGTATCGTTTGACTGACTTTTCGTTCGAGATGGGCGACGACACCGCCGCCACCGCCGCCACAGATTGTCTATTTCTTCCGCGCTGAGCCGTACGCAGCGTACACGCACCTTCACATCTTCAGCTTCGCGCTGCACTGCACGCTTGGGCTCGTGGCGCTTCTCTTCGGCGATGGGCCGTGGGGCCATTTGCGGCCCAACAAATCGGGTCTACTGGAGCGCGAGCACCAGCTCAACCCGTACGCGAGGCTTCGCTCGCTGACACGCAACGTGCGCAGCCGCCTCGAGTATCTGTTCTGGGGCATGATGCAGTGGATCGTCATGACATTTCCGCAGGCGCGGTCCTGGGTGACCTCGCGCAGCGTCAACGCCGCGCCGGGCCAGCGCCGCCGACGGAGCGAGGCCTCGCTCTTGCGTCGCCTCAAGCTCATGCGCGAGTCCATTGCGTCCACCTTTGTGGCCTCGCGTGCCGCCCTTGAGGCCCGCGCCGATGGCGACAGCGGAAGCGGCAACGATGGCGACGACAACGGCGGCCTCAAGGTCGACACCGGGGACTATGACCAGGCGCTCTGGGCGGCCAACGACAGCAGCGCGGGAAGTGGCGCGCGCGTGCAGCTGACGGACGAAGACATCCCAGAATCCCTTCGCGGACGGGCCACCAGCCTTGGAGGCCGGCCCGAGCCTGACCTGCTCGGCGACCACGCAGACGCCATGTTCTGGGAGGCGGTCTACCCTGGCGCACACCTCGCGCTGCACCACGAGCACGCCGCCTCGGACCAGCGCGAGCAGACGTGGTCCATGTCCGCGGTGGACGAGCCGGAGAACGAGGGCGATCTGGTGCTGGTTGGCCCGTCCGCGCTCAAATTCAAGATGCAGGTGTCGCAGACCAAGTGGAACGAGAGTCTGCTCTTCTGGGCGCGGCCCTCGATCGAGTCTTACTTTGGCCAGCACACCAGGGGCGCCGGCAGCGGCGGCATATCGCCCAACGCTAACCTGCGCGGCGCCACGCCGCGCCGCCGCTCCACGAGTGCTGGCGCGGAAGGCGCGGACGCCGCGGCTGATGTCCTGAGGATGCCGCCGCTGCGCCTCCCGAGCTCGTCGGGTGGCTTTGCGCCGGCCTCGCGAGCGCTCGACGCCTCGGTGGACCCCGACACGAGCGGCACAACGACAGCAGCACACGCCGCAAGCGGCGGCGGCGGCGGCGGCGGCAGCGGCGGCGATGCGGGCGACCTTCGGCGGCATCGCCGCCGCCGTCGCCGCGGCAGCAGCAGTCACATGCGCCGGTCCGTATCTGACGAGGACGATGAAGCCGCGGACTCGGCCGTGGACTTTCTGCTCTCGCGACAGCGCACCTCGTCAGTGCCGGGGGCCTCGGGATCTGGCCGGCGCGCGGCGCGCCGCAGCTCTACAGATGGTGCTCGCTTCAGTCCGCGCGCCGCTGGAACGCTGAGCCCGCGGTGGAGCGCAATGGACGCCTTCGTGGGACGCACCGTGCAGTCCGACTCGGATGACGACTCGGAAGACGGCAACCCCGAGGGCCACGTGTGCGGCCGCCCGGTGCGCGGCACGGTGCATCTGCGCGGTGATGGCGTGCTCATGTCCATTACGACTGCGCCGCCCTGCATTCGCAAAATTCACCGCGTGGCCTGTCTCAACCAGGACCGCGCGCCGGAGCTTCGTGAGTTCGTCGTGGAGCTCGTCGGGCGCCGTGTACGCTGCAAGTCGGGCCGCAAGGTCATTTACACCTATGCGGAGTATCGCTCTTTTGGCATCCACCTCACGCAAGCGCCGAGCGCCACCTTGCTCTGGCTCCTGAACAAACTCAACGGCGATATCAAGGTGCCCATGCTGCGTGTCTACCGCCACGGTGCCGATGGTGTCGGCACCGCCTTTTCCTAACTAAACAGTGAATGTACCAAATCATGCATGACGATCGACACTACTGCACATGTAAGGTGGAGGTAGACACTCTTGTTCCTTGTCTTGCGAGCCTCTTGCGACACTCTCGCTTGAATTGCATTATCAGACGTCTTCAAGACTGCGGCCGCAGCGTGAAAATGGAGAAGTCCACCTGGCCGTCGCCACCCACAAGTGGCGGCCGGCAATCCTCATCCAGGCCGAGCTCCACAGCCGTCTCGTGAACGATGTGAGCGTACTTGTTGTAGCGGTGCGTGTGATTGGCGAGCAGGAAAAGGCTCTCCGGATTGCCATTCAAGAACGCCTTGGCGGTCTGCAAGAGCGGCAGGATGCACTCTGGTTCGTAGCTGCGATGCGATGCGATGCACAGGTATCCGTCAGTCTAATCCAGTCCATTCGTCATACGTCCCCACCTGCAGCTAGCATAGCTAGCTGAGCTTCTTGCTAGTCCGTTTTCTCAAGCAACCTACACAACGTCGGTTCCAACGACAACGTCAAAGTGGGGCAGGTCCAGGCCCTGGAGAATGTCGGTGCAACCTGCCTCGTCGCCCCAGACGAGCTGAGCCGTTGAGCACACATTGCCGACCTCGTTGAGGTCAATGTTCTCCTGCAAGAGCTCCACGGACGCTTCGTTGTAGTCGGTGAGCACCACCGACGCGGCGCCAAGCCGAGCCATGGTGATGCCACATAGCCCCGTACCACTCCCGAGCTCCACAACGTGCTTACCCAACACCTCCGACACGTGCAGCGCCAAGTACTTGGCCAGCTCCTCGGCAGACGGCCACACCACACGCGACACGAACTTCTCGATGAACTGGTGGCTCCCGTGCAGGTACGAGAGCTTGACGACCACGTCCTCTGCGCCCTCTGCGCCCTCTGCCCCTGGAAACCGGAACTCGCTCAGCTCGTACTCGACGTTACTCGTGAACAAGTCCGGATTGAAGAACCCAATATCCCCCTCGTCCTCGTCCTCGGAGGCTGCTGCTGCTGCTGCTTCCGATGCTGCCGCGGCTGCCGCCGAGGTCGCCGCCGCCACCGGCGAGGAGCGCTTCTCGCCCGCGGCCGGCGGCGACTGCAGCGAGGCTGTCATAATATGCGCGTGGGTCCCGTCCTGCGTCACAATGTCCTCCGGCGTCGCCACGGCCGTCTCCACGCCCTCCAGGCTCCCGCCGTGCGTCTCCTGCTCGTGCGCCATGGCGACCGCGTGTGCGGGCCCGGCTTGCGTGCCGGTCTGCCTCCGCGCGCGTCCGCGAGCCTGCCTGCCCGCCTGCCTGCCTGCCTGCCTGCTTGCCTGCCTGCAGGTCGTTCGGCGAGTCGGTTTGCGGGCGTCGTGAGCGAGCGAGCAGCCGCGAGCACGACGAGCCCGTGCTCGCTCCCCTCGCAGCTGGCGACGCCGACGGCCGCCGCCAGTGCCTTTTTGTGGGCGAGTTGACAACTATGTCGTCAATCAACCATCCTTGTGCCAAGCCTAGCTAGAGCACCGGCCTGGCGGCAGGAAAGTCCCAAACGCAAGCGCCAGTCCCAGCAAGCAGCTCGAAGGCGAAGCTGCAGAGGGCTCTTGCAGATGATGACCACGACCGTCCAGCCTTCTGGACAGCTCTCGGTTGCTCCCGCGTGCGTGTGTCAGGACGCACTGGCCCGGCAGGCGTACAGCAAATTGAGCTTGACCTCGACGATGACCATCACGTTGTCCACAATGACGACGACATGATGCCCTCGCCCCTTTCAGGCAGGCAGGCACACACAGAGCAGCAATACCCGCCTGCGGCTGGTCCTTCTGCCATGTACCACGGAGAACGAACGTCTCTCTTGAACATAATTCGACCCTGGCTCATGGGCACCACGTACGCCACGCTCTTGCTGCACCATGTGAACCCGCATGAAGAAAGGCTAGTGCGCCGCCCCTGGTGCCCGTCGCGTCGCGTAGTCCGAGTTCGCGACCCTCTTGATGGCGCGCTTGGCGCGACCCGTGCAAGGGACGGCGCGCGGTGTCGTGTGCGGCGATCGGCGCTTGCTGGAGGGTCTGCCGACGCGGGACTCCGAGTCCAAAATCAAATCAAAAGACGCGCGCGCGGGGCCAGCGGCGGTCGGGCGGGCGGTCGGGCGGGCGAGCGAGCGAGCGAGCGGACGGGCAGGATGGCGGCGGCAGCAGGCAAGGGCGCGCTGAAGCTGGCGATGTGCCAGGTGCTGGTGGGCACGGACAAGGTGGCGAACCTGGCGACCGCGAGCAAGGCGGTGGCGGAGGCGGCCGGCAAGGGCGCGCAGCTGGTGTCGCTGCCGGAGTGCTTCAACAGCCCGTACGCGACGGACATGTTCCCCAAGTACGCGGAGGAGGTGCCCGCGTCGGCGTCGGACCTGGACGAGGAGAAGCACCCGAGCACGGCCATGCTCATCAAGGCGGCCAAGGAGAACAAGGTGTACCTGGTGGGCGGCTCGTTCCCGGAGCGCGACTCGGAGGGCAAGGTGTACAACACGTGCCTGGTGGTGAGCCCCGAGGGCGAGCTGCTGGCGAAGCATCGCAAGATGCACCTGTTCGACATTGACGTGCCGGGCGGCATCACCTTTAAGGAGTCCGAGACGCTGAGCGCGGGCAACGAGGTGACGTGCTTTGAGACTCCGTACTGCAAGATTGGCGTGGGCATTTGCTACGACATTCGCTTCGCAGAGTATGCCATGCTGCTGCGCCAGCAGGGCTGCAAGCTGATCGTGTACCCGGGCGCTTTCAACACGACGACGGGTCCGGCGCACTGGGAGCTGCTGCAGCGCGGTCGCGCCGTGGACAACCAGCTTTTCGTCGCGACGGCGTCGCCTGCGCGTAACCCGGACTCCAAGTATCAGGCGTGGGGCCATTCGTCCATCATCTCCCCGTGGGGCGAGGTGCTGGCCACCACGGAGCACGACGCCGACATTGTCTACGCGGACATTGACCTGAACCGCGCCGACGAGGTGCGCACGAACATCCCCATTAGCAAGCAGGTGCGCACTGACATTTATTCGCAAGTGCAGGCGAAGCAGTGAGACAGTGATGATGGCGGCTGCTAGCTGTCGATGCCCATGAGCACGCTTGCATGCAAGGGCGGAGCGCTAGGCCTACCTAGTCGATCGATCGATCGATCGACCACATCGTTCGTTGATTCATTGATTCATCATTTGGTCGGATTTATCTTGTTCATCATCATTGACTGTGCACGAATGACCGCGTGAAGTATTCAATTGAGCGCGCAACATGGTGCGCGAGCGCTGCAGTGTGCTTCAGCGCTTATCGTCGTCGGGTGCGAACAAAGCAGGACAAAGCAGGACAGGACAAAGCAGGACAGGACAGGTCAGGACGTGGGGGTGACGGAGCTAAGGGTCTCCCATGAGCACACGTCGGCGAAGAAGAAGTTCTGAGGCTCTTAGACCCCCCGAACATCCCCATTAGCAAGCAGGTGCGCACTGACAGGTATTCGCACGTGCAGGCGAAGCAGTGAGACAGTGATGATGGCGGCTGCTTGCTGTCCATGCCCATGAGCACGCTTGCATGCAAGGGCGGAGCGCTAGGCCTACCTAGTCGATCGATCGATCGACCACATCGTTCATTGATTCATTGATTCATCATTTGGTCGGATCTATCTGGTTCATCATCATTGACTGAGCACGAATGACCGCGTGAAGTATTTAAAATAATTGAGCGCGCAACATGGTGCGCGAGCGCTGCAGTGTGCTTCAGCGCTTATCGTCGTCGGGTACGAACAAAGCAGGACAGACCAGGACAGGACAAAGCAGACAGGGCAGGGCAGGACAGGACGTGGGGGTGACGGAGCTAAGGGTCTCCCATGAGCACACGTCGGCGAAGAAGAAGTTCTGAGGCTCTTAGACCTCCTCTAGAGCTCAGCCGCTCGCATGCGACGGCGGTTGGGCTACATGGGCTGGAACTGAATGTGTAAATCGTGGCCATGCCAGATCCAGCGCGAGATGTGCATACGCGGGGACGCCGCGTTGGCGCTGACGAGCGGAGTGATCGGCAGGCGGGCCCAGACCTCGAGGAGCTGCGAGAAGAGACGCAGGCAGAAGCCGAGGAAGCCAGCCCAAAAGGACACCGGGTCCATGAGCTGTGAAAAGTGCAGACCAACCGGGTTGGCGCCGAGTAGGTGCAGCGCGGGAGTGTCTGCGGAGGTAATGACGAGCGTGAGGCCGCACACGACGACCGTGGCGACGGGCACGCTGGGCACAAAGTGCTGGCGCGCTGGGTTGACAAACCAGCTGGCGTTGCCGAGGGTGACGGCGTCGTTGGACTGCGCGAGCGCGGCGACGACGGCGGGCTGCAGAGCAACGGGGTTGAGGCCAACAATGGCACCGTAGCAGGCACAGAAGACGTGCGGCGGGATGCAGCGCACGATGTTGAAGGCGAGCTGGCCGCGCAGCGTGCTGGGCATTGCGTCGCCCTCGAGCAGCGCAAAGGCCTGCTGCGCGGCCGGCGCGTAGAGCGCGGCAGGTGCGTACTCTTGCACGTTGACGCCAAAGATGCGCAGCAGGAGCTCGAGCACGGATCGGTTCTGCGCCCAGCGCGACTGGATAAGTCCCGGCTGCGGCGCCGGCACCACGGCGTCGCGACCTGGCGCGTAGGGCAGGGTGTCGGACTGCAGCGGCGCGAGCGGCATGTTGGCGGTGCCGCCAAGTCCGTGGGGCGGCGGTGGGCCTTGGCCACCCTGGCCGCCACCGTGACCGATGAGGCTGCTGGTGACGCTAGAGCCGCGGGAGCGCTTCCTGAGCGGCGCCTTGGCGTTGTTGCTGCTGCTGCTGCTACTGGGCGAGGTGGTCACGTTGGGCAGCGCGTTGCCAAGCTTCCCAACGAGCTCGGTGCTACTGCTGCTGCTGCTGTTGCCTCGACCGAGGCGCGTGCCGGGGGCACCCATGCCGCTCATGCCGTCGTCGTCGAGGTCGTCCTCCATGTCGGAGGCGTCGGGGCTGCGCGCGTTATTGAGCGCGCGCGCGCGCGCTCGCTTGGCCTTGGCCTTGACCTTGGACTTGCGCGGCTTGGGCTCCTCGCCGCGAGCGTGGCGCTCGTGCCAGCCTAGCGTGCGGAAGCCTTGCAGGCCGATGTTGCTGGGGCGGCCCTTGACCAGGGTGCCCTGGAAGCAGGGCCAAATGCGCTGCTTGCGCAGCTCCCTAAGCATGGCGTCCTCGGTGGCAGCGGGAAAGGCCTTGCGGCCGTCGAGGCCCGTCACGTGCGCGGTGAGCGTGCGGCGGAAGGACTCCTGCGGCGCCTTGAGCTTGTTGCGGCGCGTGCGCACCCACTCGCGATAGCAGGCGGGGCTGAGCACGCCCGAGGCGTCCACGCCGCCGTCCGCGGCGCGCCGCACAAAGCGCATGAAGACCTCCAGCGAGGTGGGCATGGCCTCGGTCGAGGGCGTCCGCCCTAGCATCATGTGGTCCTCGTCGCCTTGCCCTGGCGTGTACGAGGCCGGGCCCTCCTCATTCACGTTCGGCGAGTCCCTGCTCGCGGACCGGCGGACCGGCGCATTGCCCGCGCCTCCTCCTCCACCCTGGGCGCTGCCATGGTTGTCGTTGATATCGTTGTTGTTGTTGTTGCCTGCGCCAGCTCGGTGGCCGCGCGAGCTACGCGGGCCGCCGGGACTTGGCAGGTGTGAAGGCATGCCGCCGCCGACCGAGGCAGAGGAGCCCGAGGTGGACATGTTTGACGCTGCGGCGGAGGACGAAGACGAGGACGAGGACGAGTTCGGCGGCGGCGGTATTGACTGCGCAGCGCGCCCCTGCGGGTTGAGCAGCGCCGAGTTGGTCTGCGCGGACAGCAGCACGGCGCTTGGGCTTGCGCGCCCCTGCTGCAGTTGCGCGTGCGAGAAATCGTGGTGTCCGTCATGGTCATGGTCCTCCATCGCTGGCCTCCCCTCGTAGGTGTCCACGAGCAGCGGCTCAATGTCCTGCAGCCATCGCTCGGCGCCGGCCCCGTCCAGTGCGCCAGCGCCTGCTCCCGCGGCTGCTGCCACGTTCCTCTCCTGCTGTTGCCTGCCCTCCTCGTCGAGCCGCAGCGCCTGTGCGCGCCTGGGCTCCCCGCCCTTGCCGCCGCTGCCGCTGTCGCTGCCGGGGCCCAGCGGCCCGCCGTCCCCGTCCAGCTCGCGCCGCCGCCGCCGCCTCTGCTGCATGCCGCGCGCCGCCTCCTGCGCCGTTTTCACCTGCTTCAACTTCGACGAGCGCCCGCGGCCCTGCCGCTCCCCGAGTGCACCTCGGGCCCGCGCTCCAAGCCCGGGAGACCTGACTCGCGCTCGTACGCCGGGTCAGCCGGGAAACAGGCGCGGGGAGGGAAGAGAGGCGGCGAGCGCGGGCGAGACGAGAGGAGAGGAGACGAGACGAGACGAGAGGAGACGGACGACTGCGCGCTCGCCGAGGCTCGCCGGGGCGCCGGGGCGCCGGCTTGGCCGGGTTGCCCGCGTCGCGTGCGACAGAGCCCGCGGGGCGCTGCGCCTCGCCTCTCCGGTAGACAAACAGGAAGTGGGAGGGCGCGAAGGGACGATGCGCGAATGAGATGGATGAGCGGAGCGGAGGGAGGGAGGGAGGGACGCGCAAGAGGCGGAGGCCCGTGCCTCGCCGCGCCGCGCTGCGCCGCGCCGCGCCGCGCCTCGCCGCGCCGCGCCGCGCCGCGCCTCGCGCGCCGCGCCGCGCCGCAGGCGGGCCCCGCCCGGCTCGCAGGCGGGCCGGAGCAAGCTGCAGCTGCGCGCGCAGCTCGAGCTCGCGAGCTGCAGCACCGGCGCGGCGCTTCTGCGATGGAGGTCCTTGCGACCTGCGCCGCGACGTGGATGAGGTCTGGCCGGGCCCTGCCTGCGCCTCCCCGCCCGTACGCCCGTACGCCCGCCGGCCGGCTAGCCTGCCGCGCCGCGTCTGCGCTCTGCCGCCCCCGCGCGCCGCGCGGGGTGGGTCGCGCGTCGGGAAGCTCGCGGGCCCGGGGCTGCGGCGGAGGTTTTTGAGCGCGATGGCGCCGCTCGGATGGCCGGCCGCGGCCAGCCAGCTAGCTAGCCCCCTCTCACGTGCCGCGTTTCGCGGCGTCGCGGCACGTGGTGGTCCGGTTGCCAACAAGCCGGCCCCTCAGCGGGGCGCTGCGGTGGCGCTGCGGCCAAGAAGATAGGCATCCGTAGAGGGGCTGCGGGCCCACGGTGGGATCGCCGCAGTGACGGCGCCGCGGCACACAGCGCGGATGGGGGGCCCGGGTCCGGCTGCAGGAAGCCCCTTCGGTGGGGAGGCCCCCAGCCACTCGGGGACGCTTCCCGCTCAGCTCAGTCCGCAGCTTCCGCCAGCTTCCGCCTGCTTGCGACCTGCTTTCGACTAGCTTGTTCTGTGGGGGACGGTTCTCCCCGCGCGCCATCGGGAATGCCTTGGAGCGCGCCTGGGCGCTCTGCACCCGCCGCGGCTGGCCGCCGGCCTCGCGATCGGGGCCACCGCAGCTGCGCAGGCGCTGGCTGTGCCGGGCTGCGGGCGGCAGTTGGCAACCTCGCCTCGCGGCGCGCGCAGCCCGTCCTCTCAAGGCCGCGAGGCTTGTCAGCCCTGCGGCAGCTTCATGGCAAGGACCGGGCCGGCAACGCAGAGATTTGCGCTTTTCTCCGCCACCGGCCGTGGCCGCCGGCCCACTGGCTACGAAACTCGCGCCAAGGCTGGCAGGGCGCCGCGGCGAGCGCGCGCCGCGCCACGGCTGGCTTGCGCTGCGGCGTCGCGTCGCGTGTCGCGTCGCGTCGTGGCGCGTCGCGTCGCGTCGCGTCGCGTCGCGCCACGTCGCGTCCGCAGCACGATAGCGCTACTGTAAGGCAGAGAGGGAACTCGAAGTTGGAGGATCACAGGCAGCCAGCCGCGCGAGCGACCACTGCGCGAGGAGCGACTCAGCTCGGACAGGCACTGGCAGGCAGGCGGCCGGGTTAGGTCGGCGTCGCGTGAGTCGCGCTCAAAGGCCCGCGTTGCGAGCGGTGCCAGCGGCAGCCTACAGGGCTGCACTGGTGATGGCACTTGACTGCACGCGGGTCAGGCGTGCTGGCCGGCCAGGCCCGGCCCGGCGCACGAGCGAGCGCGTCGAGGCGGCGAGGGCGAGCAACCAACTGGCAACGGCGAGCGCCGCGGGCGGCATCACGCCGTGCTCGCGGACCGGGCGCCGACGCCGACTTCCCGTCGAGCGCACGAAGCGCGACGCGGGCTTCTGGAGCACAGCGCAGCACAGGGCACGAGCGGATTCTCGAGCTTCTCGAGCGCCAGGAGCACAGGTCCAAGGCCCTGGCCGGATCGTCGTCGGCCGGCCGGTTTGGCAACCAGCACCGCTGGCTGTCGCTCGCCGAACCTTTGCGAGCGCTCATTGCTGGCTGCTTCGCCGCGCCGTTGTCATGCTTGCAGCAGGCTTCGTGGCGACGAGCCGCCGCCCGAGCTCCAGCATCTCCTCGGGCCGCGCGCGCGCCGCGCCGCGAGCTGAGCTGCCAAACGCCCAGGCCGAGGCCGGCGGCAGGAACGCATGGGGCTTGACGCAGCCAGCATCTGGCGCAGCCTGAGCCTGAGCAGCCGGGCGGCGCTGCAGCGCCTCGCATGATCGCATCACCAACGACGCTAATCACATGCACGCGTCGCGTCGCGCCGGACCGGCCGGACCGGCCATGCGGCGTGGCCTGGCCTGACAGGGCGCGCAGCATCCGGCTGCTAGGCTGCTCGCCACTTGCCGAGTCTACGAGTCTACGGCGGCATCAGCGCCAGGCTCGAATTCCCGCGGCGCTGGTCCGCATGGCCCCGGACGACCTTTCGAAGGAAGCCGCCGCGCGCAGGCCGCCGGGGTCGGGGCGAAGAAGGCGGAAGTAGATGGCGCTGCGTTTGCTGCTTTCTGGAGCCATCCCGTAATCACACGGGGACCGGCGCGCGCTCGGGGGCTTCGCTGAGAGTGGCCTTACCTTGGCGGCAGCGAGCGTCGAGCATGATGAGCGTCGGTGAGCGGTCACGGTGCAGGCGTGGCACACAATGCCCTCACGGTGCGCAGCGCTGCGGGGTTTGCGGGGAACATGAACATGTCAGGGGCGCTGGGGCTCTTCTGGGGCGTATTGACGCACATCACCCTACATTGCCAGTGCCAGTGGCGGTGGTCGTAACTTAGTCGTAGTCTGGGCGTGCCAGGGCACGGGCAGGGCAGGCCGCAGGCGGCCCGGGCAGCCTGCCACTGGCAGCCGGCCGGCACGCTCCCGAGTCGGCAAGTCGCGCCCGTACGCCGAGTCGCCATGGTTGGGGCGCTCGCTGGTCGGGTGCGTCTGTCTTCTCACGGCAAGAACGGCCCTTCCGTGGCCGCCATGGGTTGCAACGCTGGCCGATTTTCCGATGCCAGCTCAAGCCTGCGTCAAGACCTGCCTGCCTGCAGGCGGCTGCAGCTGCCGCCATAGCCCCTGGCTGGTTGGGCCCTCTGAGCCGGCGCTTCAACCCCTTTGAGCCCGAACGGAGCTGCAGCCAAAATAGAAGCGTGGCCACGGGTTCTATTCCGGCAGCTGCGACAATAGCACGGCCGCTGCGCGGCGCCCATCTTGAGCACAACGTCTTGCGCTGCGAGAAGACTTGAAGAATAGCACCTTCGCTCAGGCTCTTTAACGTGGCTGTTAGGATTTCCGCGCTGCCCCAAGGTCAAACAGGAACCACTGGTGAGAAAACTACAGGGGCGCCTGGGCGCGAAGCCTTTGCTGGATCAAGATGGCGCCTCGGGCTCCGCGAGCCTTCGCCGACTCGGCGCCGACCCCTTTCGAGTTCATCGCTCGAGTCTCAAGGCTACGGATACGTTGCTCTGACAGAGAACGCTGTCGCATCTCATCAGATAGCTGAGTCGTCGTCCTCATGCTCTGGCGTCCGCCCTTGGCTGCCCGACGGCGGCTTACTTACTGGTGGTAGGGCGGGTCCGGAGCCATGGCTCTACTCAAGTCCGCACCGAGTCGCATCTGATCTCAGAGCTGAGCCGTCCGAGTCGTCCCCATGCTCGGGCGTCCACCCTTGGCTGCCCGACGGCGGCTTACTTAAAACGTTAACTTTCTACGGGCAGGGCGGGTACGGGGCCATGGCTTTGCTCACGTCCGCACCAACCCGCAACCTTGAGCTTTGAGGAGTCGGCCCCAGCCGGCCAGCCAATCCCACGAACAGCCCGCCGGCCGGCCGCCTGTCAAACACCAACCGTGACCAATCAGCCGACTCCGAGTCCGGGAGCATCACGTGATTCACGGCTGCAACTCGAGTCGACTCGGAGGGCACCTCTTCAAGTCTCGCGGCCACTCATTTGCAAAACGCATTGCTCTGCCCTGCACGCGCAACCGCAACCGGTCCGGCGGGGCCCCGCCCTGAGAAGTCTCATGAGAAGGGCAGACACCGTACAGCCCCCCACTGTCCCCGGGCACAGCGCCCGAGCGCCGGCCACTGCGACTGTCACCAAAAACGAGCCAGGGGTGTGCGCCAAATAGGCAGTGTCAACGACAGGGTGGACGAAGGAAATGACTCGTCGCTCTCGCTCTCGCCGACAGGCCCCGCGGGCGGGGCGTGGTGCGGCAGGACTCGGACGTGGGCGGGAAGCAGCAAGCGCTCGCGGGAGGAAGGATGAAGGACGCCGAGGTGACGGCGCTGCAGCGCAAGTACACGGGCGTGGTTTTTCACAAGCAGGAGCGCAAGTGGCGCGCGCGGTACTACCGGAGCGACGGCAAGCGCGCCTGGCTGAAGGAGCTGTACCCGACGGCCGAGGCGGCGGCGCGCGCCTACGACTCGGCGGTGCTGGAGGATGGCCTGCCTGCGCAGCCTGTGAACTTCTTGAGCCCTGAAGCGCGCATGGCAGCGGAGAAGAAGCGCTCGGCGGCCTCCCTTGGCGGCTCGCTCACGGACCTCGTGCAAAGCCAACAGTTGCCGCCGCCGCAGTCCCAGTCACAGCAGCCGCAGCAGCCCCAGTCAAAGGTGGACGCCCAGCAGCAGCAGCAGCAGCAGCAGCAGCAGCAGCAGCAGCAGCAGCAGCAGCAGCAGCAGCAGCAGCAGGCCACGAAGCGGAAGCGGCCGTCCAGCCCTGGCGCGAGCGACGATGGGAACGACAACAAGCCAAAGCAGCCGCAGCCGGTGGCCGAGCCGCGGGCAGACCCCCGCGAGGTACAAGAGCAGTCGCAGTCGGCGAAGCGGCGTGCCAAGAAAAAGCAGCGGCGCGAGCTGCAGCGTGACAAGAAGCGGCAGGACCCGGCGCGCAGGCCACTGGGCGGCGCTGGGACAGCGGCGCTCCTGGCCGCGCCGACTCTGACGCTGGCGCCGGCGCCCAAGCTGCGCGCGCGCCCGGTCCCGCTCCTGGCGCACGTTGAAAAGAAGCCGACGTCTTCTGCTGGCGCTGGCGCCAACGCAGGTGATGACGACGGCGGCGGCTGGACCACGCGCCGGCCGCGCGGGCGAGCCAAGATCGAGGCGCACAAGATCCGCAACGAGGCACTTCGCGACGTGGCACAGCTCGTGGAGCTCACGCGCGCCGAAGTCGGCTGGAAGCGCTACTACGAACCACTGCTGCAACGCTTCGACCGCGAGCAATGGCTGCAGACGGGTGTCGCGTCGGGGGCCGACCAGGACAAGTCCAAAAGCGACAAGGATGAGGACGAAGACCAGGACGACGACAAGGAAGAGGAGGACCATGTCCGGCTCTTTGCACTCGACTGCGAGATGGTCTTGTGTCGTGGCAAGGACAAGGAGCTCGAGGAAGGCGACACGCCAGACTCGGTCCTGGCGCGCGTCAGTCTCGTGCGGTGCAAGCCGCGGCGGCGCGCCGACGGCACCACGGACCTGCAGTTCGAGACCGTGTGCGACGAGTATGTGCGTACGCCGCCTGGCATGGTGGTAGTGGATTTGCTCACGCAGGTGAGCGGCGTGGAGCAGGCAAACCTGGACGACGCCAAGCTGGACTTTTCGGAGGCACAGGCGCTCGTGGCGCGCGCCGTTCGCGCGCGCGACATCCTCGTGGGGCACTCGCTGTGGGCCGACTTCGCCGCGATGCGGCTCTGGCACGCCAACGTCGTGGACACCACGGCGCTCTGCGGCGTGCGCAACCTGCCGGACATGACCCTCTCACTCAAAGACGCCGCCAAGGCGGTCCTGCGCGACCAGCGCGAGAAGGAGCAGTTCCAGTCTGCCGGCGAGGCGCACGATAGCGTGGCCGACGCGCAATGGGCGCTGCGTGTCATGTTCCGCCTCGTGGAACTCTCTCGCGCGCGCAAGACGGCGCTCCCGCTCATCTTCGACGAGATCCCGGACCGCTACCGCGCGCGCCTCACCTTTCACCTGCTGCCGCTCGGTGCAAGCGAGGAGGCCCTGAGTGCCTTTGTGCGTGAGCGGCTGCCGGAGGGAGCCGAGGCCAGCCTGCCCAAGGGCGTGCCCGTGCTCGAGGTGCGCCAGATCCGCTGGAACGAGCGCAAGGATGGCTCCAAGGTTGGCTCCATCGTTGTCGACTTTGGCTCCCCCGAAATCGCGCACGCCGTCTTCAGCTCGATGCACTGCGTGCAGAGCGGCTGCGGCGGCTATGACGCGTCTGGGCCCTGCTGCCCAGACGGCTGGCCGGACCGCCAGGGCATGCCGCGCAAGCTGGTGCGCGCGCCACTGCCGGACGGCGCGCCTTTCGCGTCCTGCGAGGTCATCTCCTACTTTCCCGCCGATCTGCGCTACACTCGCCTCATGAACGTGCGCGTCTCCGTGCTCGGCAAGCTCATGGGCCCCATGGGCCGCACCGTCCTCATGATCCAGCAAGTCTGCGGCGCACGCATCGTCATTGCGCGCCAACCGGACAAGTCCGCCTCGGACCCTGAGCTGCGCAACGCAGCCCAGATTCAGGTCGCCGCGGACCACCCAGACAAGTTGCAGCGCGCCGTCCAGATGGTGCACTCCGCGCTCAATGGTGCGCTGCCCGTGCAGTCGAAGACGGCCGGACAGTGAGTCCTTGTGTCCATAAATACACGAAACGGCATCCCTCCCAAGCGAAACAACTGCTGCCTGCTCAGGGAAAAAAGCCAACTGCAGTGCTGCTCAGGACTCTTTCCCCTGCATGCACATTGGCCATTCGAGGTCCACGTTCGAGTCAGGCTCGGCGCAGAACCTCAAGCAAAACCCAGGACGCCTTGCCCTCGTTGTCCTTGCCCGAGTTGTCCTTGCCGAGTTGTTCTTGCCCGAGTTGTCCTTGCCCAAGTTGTTCTTGCCCTCGCGTGCAAAGTGGTGTAGTCATGCCACTGCACGGCACGCCGTCCGGGCCGTGCCTCACGCGAGCTCCACGCCGTCGTCCAGCTTATGCGCCGTCACTAGCGACCTCACGCTTGCCGCCAACTTGAACTTCGCCAAGCGATTTTTCACATTAGCTCTTGCAGGAGAGGCTTGATCGCAACGCCGATCCGAGCGGAGCGGAGCCTCGTAGTAGCGCGGCGGAGTTGTGCCGCTGCGCTGTCGCAGCTGCAGGCAGTGCGAGCACCAGCCTCGGCGCACTACCCGCTGATTGCCAGTGCCGGTGGCAGTGCAACGCGCAGTTGCAGCGCTCGCTTGTCAAGGCGGCGGTCGGTCACAAGGCTGCACCGAAAGAGACGATGACTGGCTGCCGAGAGCCCAGGCTCCGACAACTCGTCGAAGAGCTCGCCGCCGCACTGCACGCCCGCACGCGCGGCGCGACGCGTGGCCGCGCAATCGATCGCCGTAGCGCAGGACCGCAGGTCCCTGGCTGGGCCTGGCAGGCTGTGCGAGTTCGCGCGACTCGGCGCGAGGCTTGCTTGAGCGGCACTGCAATCACGACGTCGATCGGTGGCTGTCAGTGACCACTTGCCCGAGCGCGAAGCCGACTTGGCCTCGGCGGTCTCGTGAGAGCCTCAGCGCCGCGCGGCGTGCAGTGGCTGGCTGCAGCGGCGCTTCACGTTGTATCTTCTTCCCTCGTCTTCCCTTGTGCCCTTCTTTCATTCACTCGACATTCACCCGTGGCCGTTCTTTCTTTCTTTCATTCTTTCTTTCTTTCCTTCTCGCTTTCAAGTTCTTTCTTTGCTGGCCCCGGAGTTGCTGGCCTTGCTCAGCTTGGTTTGTTTTCTTCGCCCTGCTTTCCAAGAGGAGAGAGAGCGCCGGCCTCTCAGAGTCAACGTGGCCGGCGAGGTTCGAACGGAGCGCCGCGGCGCGCGGGCAGACCGACATCGACTCGAGGCGCAGGTACGTGCAGCGCGGCGGCGGCGGCGGCGGCGCGGCGGCGGCGCGCCCGGAGCAGAGCGCGGCGCGGCGGCGGCGCGGCGCTGCGGAGCGGCGCGGCGCGGGGCGCTGGCGGGGCAGGGCTGGGCGGCGACAGCGAATCCGCGCAGGTTCGAACGCGCCGACGCCGGCGACGCGACCTCCGACGACTCGGCAGGGGAGAGAGAGGCGGCGGACGGGCGACGGCAGCGGCGGACGGGCGCGCGAGAGGCCGAGGGCGAGCTGCCCGCGCGGCCCCGCGCTCGCCGCCGCGGCGGGGCGGCCGAGGCGTGCGGGCTGCCGCGGTTCGCGGGCCTCGTGCGGCTGAGACTCGCCGGCCGGCCACCGGTGCTGGAGGGCGAGAGGCGAGGCGAGCAAGCCAGTATCTATTTTTCTTGGCTGCTCGCAGCGGCTGGGAGCCGCTGAGGCGGGCGGTTGGTGGTCGGTCGGCGAACACGGGCTGGCCGGCGGCGAGGGAGCGAGGGAGCGAGCAAGGGAGCCGGGGACATCGGTCCACTGAAGAGATAGATAGACTAACGGACGCGCGACGCAGACGGATAGCGAGTCTCTAGTTGCGGTAGGCAGGATGACGGGTGAGGTGGATGTGGGCGCTTCGGTGCTGATCCTGGCGGCGGGCGTGCTGGGCATGGTGTTCGCCTACGTGCAGTTCCGCATTGTGGCGAGCGTGCAGCTGGACGACTCGAGCTCGTCGGACAACTCGTTCCGTCTGCTGGCGGACGGCGATGCCTCGGCGCGCATGCTGGAGATCTACAACGCGATCCGCGAGGGCGCGGACAGCTTCCTGTTCGCCGAGTACAAGATCTGCCTCATCTTCGTGGTGATGTTCGGCTCGCTTGTGCTGGTGCTGACCTCCTACGTGGAGAGCCCGGAGGGCGAGAGCAGCTGGAAGTGGGAGCAGGGCGGCCTGACCGCGCTCGCCTTTGCCATTGGCGCGCTCACCTCCATCGCCAGCGGCTACCTGGGCATGAAGGTGGCCGTCTTCAGCAACGCGCGCACCACCGTCATGGCCATGGACCCGGCCAACCCGTGGACCGGCTCCTTCAACACGGCCTTCCGCGCTGGCGGCGTCATGGGCTTCGCGCTCTGCGGTCTGGGCCTGGTCGTGCTCTACGTGCTCATCATCGCCTACAACAGCGTCTACCACTTTGACGACGAGGCCAACTACAAGGCTCTCTTCGAGTGCGTCGCTGGCTTCGGTCTGGGCGGCTCCTCGATCGCGCTCTTCGGCCGCGTCGGCGGCGGCATCTACACCAAGGCTGCCGACGTTGGCGCCGACCTGGCCGGCAAGGTGGTCAGCGGCATCCCGGAGGACGACCCCCGCAACCCGGCCACCATCGCGGACAACGTCGGCGACAACGTCGGCGACGTCGCCGGCATGGGCTCGGACCTCTTTGGCAGCTTCGCCGAGGCCTCGTGCGCCGCCCTCATCGTCGCCTCGTCCTCGCAGGGCCTGCGCGAGGCGGGCTGGTCCGCCGTGCTCTTCCCGGTCATGATCTCCGCCGTCGGCCTGCTCATGTGCATGATCACCAGCTTCGTGGCCACCAACGTGTCGCCCGTGCGCCAGGAGTCGGACGTCGAGAAGGTGCTCAAGGTGCAGATTGGCGTCTCGACGCTCCTCGCCACCGTCGCCGTGCTCCCGGTTGCCTACTGGGCGCTTCCCAAGTCCTACCTCATCGAGAACGTCGCCGGCCACGCGATCGAGGGCAACCCGTTCCAGGCCTGCGCCTGCGTCTGGGCTGGCCTCTGGGCTGGCTGCCTCATCGGCTTCATCACCGAGTACTACACCTCGCACTCGTACGAGCCCACGCGTGAGGTCGCCCAGTCCTGCGAGACTGGCGCCGCCACCAACATCATCTACGGCCTGGCGCTTGGCTACAAGTCCGCCATCATCCCGGTCTTCCTGCTCGCTGGCGTCGTCTACTTCTCCTTTACGCTCCTCGACATGTTCGGTGTCTCGCTCGCCGCGCTCGGCATGCTCGGCACGCTCGCCACCGGCCTCACCATCGACGTCTACGGCCCCATCTGCGACAACGCCGGCGGCATCGCCGAGATGACCGGCCTGCCCGAGGAGGTCCGCGACGTCACTGACGCCCTCGACGCCGCTGGCAACACCACGGCTGCCATCGGCAAGGGCTTCGCGATCGGCTCCGCCTGCCTCGTCGGCCTCGCCCTCTTCGGCGCCTTCACCAAGCGCGCCGGCCTCGAGCAGGCGCAGGTCTCCATCCTCGACCCCATCATCTTCGCCGCCCTCCTCGTCGGCGCCCTCATCCCGTACTGGTTCACTGCCATGACCATGAAGTCTGTCGGCGTTGCCGCCAACGAGATGGTCAAGGAGGTCAAGCGCCAGTTCGACACCATCCCGGGCCTCCTCACCGGCGAGGCCGGCCACTCCCCGCCCGACCATGCCCGCTGCATCGAAATCTCCACCAACGCCTCCCTGCGCGAGATGATCCTCCCCGGCGTCCTCGTCATGAGCACCCCGCTCCTCACCGGCATCCTCTTCGGCACCTCGGCCGTCGCTGGCCTCCTCGCCGGCTCCATCTCCTCCGCCGTGCAGATGGCCATCTCCGCCTCCAACACCGGCGGTGCCTGGGACAACGCCAAGAAGTACGTCGAGAAGGGCGAGGTCTACGTCGAGGGCCAGCAGATGGGCAAGGGCTCCGAGGTGCACAAGGCCGCCGTCGTTGGCGACACCGTCGGCGACCCGCTCAAGGATACCTCCGGCCCGGCGCTCAACATCGTCATGAAGCTCATGGCCATTCTCTCCGTCGTTTTTGCCGACTTCTTCACCATTGTCAACGGTGGCCACGGCCTCATCAACTGGCACCAGCACGTCGTTGCCTAAAGCGCGCCGACTCCCGTGACGGTGGTTGCCTGCAGGCATGCATGCGCGCCGTGCTGCGCGCATAAGTGTTGATAGGAGACGAACACACTTACCTTTAGCCTGACGGAGCGAGCCTGGATACAGCAAAGCCGGCTGGTGGCAGCAGAGAGATACTGGTAGACAAAACAGCAAGAGCTCGCTCAACATTTCTTCTTCTTCCCACACTTTTATGCATGCGGCGTGTGACATGGTCTTCGCTGCGTCATGATGGGCCGTCCGCCTTGCTGATTGGATTCTCGGCCGGCCTGCCCTTTTGCGCACCATCGGCCAGCAAGACAGGCTTGTCACCTCGCCATTTGGCCGGCTCTTTGGTCTCCCGCAACTCTCCCAAACGCCTTGATGACCGGATTCTGCTCTTTCCTTTCTTCGCCCCGGGCCGGTCGTCCACTGGCAAGACGAAGGCCTTCTCGTCCATGTTCGTCTTTTCCGGCGGCGTGGCCGAGAGTGGCGACGCGGCCGTTGCCGCGACCTGCGGCGGCGGCGCCAGCGACGAGAATGCTGCCGCCAAGCTCACACAGTCAGTCAAGTTGCTTGCTTCAATGCGCTAACAACACTCTTTCGTGCGGCATTTCATGTTCGTCCTTCTTTCAGGAATGAACTACCATGGCAGAGCTAAAAAGGCTACGCAGCGCGGCACGTGCGCAAGAAGACAGCACCCGCAGCCACCTGCGACACGACGTGGGCCCGGTCCACATCATGGCCACCCTCCACAAGGCCCCATGCGTTGATCTGATGCTCCTCCTCGACGCGCGACGCGCGAATGGCCGTCTTGGCGTCCACAGCACCATCCAGCAGCGCCAGCGGGATAATGATGGACTTGCAGCCGTACGTGAGGTTCTCCACGCCCGTCAAGGTCCAGTCGTCCATGCTGCGAAGGTGCTCCTCGACGGCCTTGACCGTCGCCTCGGGGTGCGGCGGGATGCGCAGGTGCGAGCACACGTTGACCGGGCCGTAGCGCGTCGCCATCCAGTCCACCAGCGGCGTCCACAGCTCCTCCTGCAGGTCAAGAAGCTTCGCCTCGGTCTCCTCCGGATGCCCGGGGAAGAGCACCGTGTCCGTGCTCAGAAAGCGCATGAGCTCCTCCACGATGAGCTCGCGCCTCGCCGCAGTCGTGTCCGTCGCCGTGCACGACATGGTCATGAGCGGCATCGACGCCGGCTGGATGTCCTCCTTCTGCAGCGCCCACTCATGCGCCACGCCGTGCGCCAGCGCCTCCGTCGGCAGCGTCAGCACCTGCCGGTACGGCGTGCGCAGCTTGCGCCCGTCCAGCTCCACCACGTAGCCCTCGTCCCCCTTGACCGCATCCGCGCGCTTGTAGAACCGCTTGCGCCCGCGGTACGACGTCCCGCTCGCCGCCTGCTCGGACGCCTCCGCCGCCAGCCCGCGCACCGCCGTACGCCGCGCCGCCGCCGCGCCCGCGCCGCCGCAGCCTCGCAGCGCCGCCGCCAGCATCCTGCCCCCCGGTCTCACGCACGTCCGCGAGCGCGCGCACGAGCGCCAGCGACCGCGACCGCGGCGCTGGCCGGCCTGCCCTTGCTCCGCGCGAGCTCGCCCGCCCGCCCGTGCGTGCGCGCGCGCGAGGGAGAGAGGAGCCTCGGGCGAAAGAACGAATGGATGGATGGATGGTCGCGGCGCTTTGCTTTTGCCAACATCGATCATCCCGATGAAGAGGGAGAGAGAGAGAGAGAGAGAGAGAGAGAGAGAGAGAGAGCAGCAGGCTCAGACCGCAAGCCGCCGCGCGGCGCAGCTGGCGGGCCGGCTGGCTGGCTGGCCGGCGGGCGGGCGGGCCAGGAGCGCCGGCCCGGAGCATCCGCCCAGAGCGCCCGCCCGGAGCGCCCGCCCGGAGCGCAAGCCCGCTGCTGAGCGGGACGAGGCCATGACGGCGAAGCCGCAGGCCCTGGCTCTGGACGCGCTAGGAAGGCTGCGCGCGCTGGTGCAGGCCGTGGAGGCCGAGGCGGCGCTCTTGGAGGAGGTCTGCACGCAGTACGAGGCGGCCACCGAGGCGCGCGCAGCGCCGCGGAGGCTGGCGAGGCGCGAGGAGGTGCTCCTGGAACGCGAGCAACGGCGCAACGATGAGGCGGCCGCTGCGGCGCTCCTGCGCGAGGCCGAGGCCCTGCGCAAGGGCGAAGAGCCTCCCAATCAGCGTCGAGATCAAGCTGCCAAGACGCAGCAGCAAGAACAGCAAGAGCAAGAGCAGGAGACGCCAAAGGCTAGGCCACCGGGCAAAGGAAGCCTCAGGGCGAGGCGGCCTTCACCGGCGCCCAAGACTCTACCACAGGCACGACGGCGGCCCTCGCCCGCGCCGGCACGACCCTCGCGCCGCAAGAGCGCCGAGGCGGGAAGGGCGCCGGCGCCAGCACCCGCACCGGCGCCTGCGCCCGCGCCCGCGCCGGACCAGACCTTCGAGCCCGTGGAGCGCCCGCCAGACTACGGCAAGTTGCGGCGCGAGCTGGCGGCAGAACGACGCAAGCTGGAGGACGCGCGGCGGGAGTTCCTGCGGCGGGCGCGGCCTCGCGTTGTGCGAGACGCTGGGCTCGAGCGCGTGGACCCCCCGCACGGCGGCGACGCTCAAGCCGCCCGCGAACTCGAGGCAGGTCTGGTCGCCGCCGAGGCTGACACTCTCGTGGCGGCCCTGCAAGATCTGCAGGCGCAGAGCGCTGCCTTCGAAGCGCCCGCGCCGGGTTGCCCGGCCCAGGAGGCCGTCGAGGCCGTCTTTCCTGTGCGCTTCCAGTACAACCTGCTGCTGGAGCGCTGCGAGGCGCTCAAGGCACGCGCCGATCGCCTGCGGCGCTTGGACGCCGACCCGGTGCTCTCGGAAGTGGACCTTGCCCTGCGTGAGCTCGAAGGCCACCTCGTGGCGGCCGCTAAGCGCGCCTTCAAGACACACCAGGCGCCCTCGCGCGCACAATTGCATGAGCTTGCGCTCGCGCCATTGCGCCGCGACCTCCGTCGCTTCGCCGGGCGCGACGTGGCGGACCTTGTGCGGACGGCGAGCGCTCAACCGCCGCAAAGCGATCGCGAGTTCGCGCGCTTCTACCGCCTCGCCACGCGCCTGCTGGCGCCGCCCGAGACCGACGCGCGTGTGTCCTTCGTTGCGCGGCGGTCATGACCATGGCAAGCCAAGCGCCGCAATTGTCCATCATCCATAACAACAATATCGTCACCATGTACATTTTGCATAAGAAGATCATAAGAGGTGTCGCAGCCATGGCGGGCCCGCCCAGCCTCCATCTGATTAGGAGATGGTGCAGCAGCCGCCACCGGACATGTCGAGACCGTAGTCGCGGCGCACAAGCTCCTCGAAGTCCGAGGCGCCGCCGATGAACATACCCTCCTCAGGCGTGCCGGACCAGATGGCTGGGCTCGTCTTGTGCTCGATGCCGGAACCAGCGAGTGTCTTCTGCAGCCACGCCATGTACTCGCTCCTGCTCATGGTCACAGTCTCCACCTTGATGTCCGGGTGTGCGCTCGTGAGGCGCACCGCCTGCGCCTTGGCGCTCGCGTAGAAGCCGCAGCCCTCGTACCCAACGATCGTGAACATGGTCATGATCTCCTTAGGAACGCCCCTTTCGGCTCAGTACGCGAGCGACGCCGCCTCGGGCTTGTACGCTGCGCGCGCCTCGCTCGCAAGCTCGCTCCACCTCGACTTGTACACGACGATCACGTTGGGCGACCGCACACGCTGCGAGCGACAGGCTGCTGCGCAAGCAACAGAGGCCAGGGCAAACCGGGCAGGGCGCGCGCGGCGAGGAGGCGGACGCGCTGAGGATTGATCGGTCGTTGGCTGTCTGCCGGCGCCGGCGGGGCGCTCACGGCAGCGCGGCGCGTGGCGAGGAGGCGGCGCGGCGCGGCGCGCGAAAACAGGAACGACTACTGCTGTAGCTCTGCTGCGCAAGCTGACGGCTTCTGCTCCGCGGCGCGTGCCTCCGTCTGCGGGCCCGCAGCGCCCGGCGCCGCGCGCGGTCAGGGGGAAGCCGGCCTCGCCTGCCAAGCGGTGTGGAGCGGTGCGGGGCAAAGGGCGTAGAAGGCGTGCATCGCGCGCCACTGGCACTGTGGCGGGTGCGGGGTGGAGGCGGCTCAGTCAAACACATCGAAGGGACTCAATTGGGATGGAGACCGAAACGCACCGAAACTTTGGGATGTCAGTCGCCAGGCGTCGCCAGTGGGCCCGTGCCTCCGCGGCGCTGTCAGTGCTACCACTGATGCCACTGATGACTGGCAAGCCAACTCGAAGTCTCGCGATTCTAGCTAGCGCCACGTGAGCACACACATCTCGTCTGGCGTCTGGGATGGGGACTGGGACGCGGGGCGGGCGTCGCGGCGGCTTGCGGCGGCGCCGCCAGTTGCGGCCATGCGCGGCCAGTACGTGTGTGCGCTCCTTCACGGTGTCTTGTTGAGGACTCGGATGTTGCCTGTCATGATCACTGCACGTGGCCCAGATGCCACTGCAGGCCTGCCAGGCCTTGAGGCGGCTTTTCTGCGGCACCGTGGAACCGGCAAGACTCGTCACCTCGGGCTCACCTCAGTCACCTCACGTCACTCACATCGCACGATGCGAGGCATTCTAAAGCAAGAGAGCCAAGCCTGAGCCCGGCCAAGTGCTCTTGGGGAGGACTCGGACCACGCTGTGGCCGGACCTTGACTCACCATGATGAGCAACCAGACAGCCAACCTGCGCAGACTGAGGCAGCGCAGTTGAATCAAGCTTTGTCCCACCGCTTTCGTGGCATTCGCGCGCTGGCTCGATGCGCAAGTTAGACGGCCTCTGTCCCGAACGATTCGCTGGCTCGGACTCGCCGACTCGGACAGGGCGGGCTGACCGAACTCGGAGCAGGCACTGCAAAAGCCAGGCAGGCAGGCAGACAGAAAGGCGGAACCCGGATCCCGCCCGAGACCCGCCACCGCCGTGACCGAGGCCGCGGCGATCGATCGAACGATCAATCACTCAACCGATCCGAGCTCGCGGCCCTCGCGGCGCTGCAAGGCTCGCTCGCCCAGGCTCGACAGCCAGACGAGGCTCGGCCGGCCTGCCGGGCCCGTCAGCGCGCGCTGCCGTGACCGGCGGCGCGATGCTCGAGGTGGGCCGAGTCGGAGACTGCGTCCGCGACCAGCAGCGGCGGCAGGGGCAGCAGAGCCAGAAGGAGCGGGCGGGCGGCGCGGCGGCGGGCGGGCGGCGCGCGGGCGGGATGCTGGCGGCGCGCGGCGGCGCGGGCGCGGGCGCCGACCTGTCGCAGGCGCGCGGGATCGATGTGCGGGAGACCATCAACCAGGGCTTCGTCCGGTCGGAGCTGGGCACGGCGGCCGACGACAAGGCGACGCGCGTGTACGAGGCCGCGGAGGTGAGCCCGGCGCTGCTGGAGCGGCACGCGACGAGCGCCGTGGACAACTACGTGGCGGCGATCTCGTGCTTCTTGCGCGCCGTGCCGTCGGTGCGCGACACGCGCAGCAAGAAGCTGCTGCGCGAGCATGTCAACCGACTGCTGCGGCGGCTGCAGGGCATGCGCGCGCTCGTGGCCGAGGCGCAGCGGCTGGCCGCGCTCAACGGCGGCGAGCCCGTGCGGCTGGCCGCTCATGAGAAGATCAACTTCGTGCCGGGCGCCGACTTTGATCCGAGCTTGTACCGCAACGAGTTCGATGAGGAGCTGGCCGCGGCCTTTGACGAGCTGACGTCAGAGGAGAAGGTGGTGGCGCCGCCCTCGCCGCCCTCGCCGCCGCCCATCGACACCTCCCGCATGCTGCCCATCGGTGCCGAGGTCGAGGTGCGCGCCGCGTCCGGCGCCGACCAGTGGCAGCGGGCCACCATCACAGGCCACGATGCCACCGACCGCTATCGCGTGCGTTTTGCGGACGGCCACGAGGAGGCGGACGTCGACGCGTGGCGCGTGCGCTCGCCGCGGCCGCCCTCGCCGCCGCCCCCGGCGGCGCCGACTTCCTCGGGCTGGGACATGAGCGACCTGCCGGCCGAGGAGGTGCCGCGCTTCGAGGCCATGTCAGAGATCGTTGAGTCGGAGCGCCGCTACGTGCTGGACCTTTCGAACCTGCTCGACTTTTACGTCAAGCCGCTACAGAACCCGGCGCACTGGGGCGGCCAGGTGCAGCAGAGCGAGACGTGGTTCTCGCAAAAGACGCTATCGCCCGAGGAGGCCAAGGAGCTCTTCGGCAACATTGAGGAGATTGCGGCGATGCACGTCGACTTCCTCGCCTCGCTCGAGGGCGCCTTCGCCCAAATGGAGATGGACCAGAGCCTGGCCGCCGACTTCGTCGCCATTGCGCCGCGCTTCGAGACCTACACGGACTATGTTGTACGTTTCCAGGACGCTCAGGACACCATCGCCAAGATGCGCCGCGAGCGCCTCGGCTTCAGCAGCGCCGATGATGCGGCGCAGCGCGCTGGCGTCGCCTCTCTGGCGGACCTCATGCGCCGCCCGGTCGATCGCCTCAACGAGTACATTGAGCTGCTGCGCACGCTGCGCGCGCGCACAGACCCGGCGCATCCGTCCTCGCCCGACATCGACAAGGCGCTCACGCTCCTTGGTATCACCGCGGACTACGTGCGCCGTGCGCTCGACACACGCAAGAATCAGCAGGAAGTTCGCCGTATCGAGTCCAGCTTTCAGCCCGCGCTCGAGCTTGCGAACCCGCGCCGCCTCTACCTGCACCATGGGAAGCTCGAGCGCATGGAGAAGAAGAAGGCCAAAACCTGGTTCTTTTGGCTCTTCAACGACCTCCTCGTCTGCGGGCGCGAGTCCGAGTGGCTCGCACGCGGGTACTACCGCCACGAGGCCACGCTGCAGCTTCGCTCGTACGGCGCTGAGCCGGACTACGGCCCGCTCGCCTTCGCCGTGCGCGGCAAATCCGGCGAGCGCTGGGTGCTCGTCTGCCCGGACCATTTCACCAAAAACGAGTGGCTCCACAAGCTCGCCATGTGCCCTGGTGTCTTCAGCGAGGACCGCCACGAGCTCCAGGCCGGCAGCGACGTGCCCTACCGCGGCCCCTCCGCGGCCTCCCTCGCAGGGACGCGCCCGGCCGGTCCGCAGCTCGCGCGCCGCCCCATGCCTGCCACGGCTCCAGCCGCGTCCCTCTCGCCCTCAAGCGTTGCCTCCTCGCGCTCCTCAGCCATGGGCTCGCCGGCGGGCTCGCCGCGGCCGCCTCCTCCCCCGCCCAAATCCAATCCAGATGCCTTGCCACCCGGCTGGGTCCGTCTCGTCGACCCTGGCTCCGGCAAGCCCTACTACTTTCACGAAGGGCGATCCGTCACGCAGTGGGACCGCCCGCTTGCCTGACCTCCACGCAAGCCAGCTGCACATCACATGCGAAGTCGGACTCGAGTTGTGGTGATCGCTGCAGCTCGCTGAGCCCTAGCCGGGTTGGCTATCCTTTCTCTTGCTTTTATACATTCGAGAAGGTTACCAGAAGCCTCAACCTGCCTGTGCAAGTCCAAGAATCGCGCCCGAAGGAGATCTATCAAAATAGCCATTGTACTACTGCACACCCATGATTTTTGTTGCCAACGAGTGCCTCGCTGCCTCGCTCACTCGCTCGCTTGCTCGCACGCTCGCATGCTTTCTCAAGCCTTCATTCGCAGACCTCTTCCGTTGCAAAGACACTCGGGGCGTTGGTGACATTCGACCCGGTCCCAGCCTCAATTGCTTTGGCAAAGACACTCGGGGTGTTGGTGACATTCGACCCGGTCCCAGCCTCAATTGCTTTGGCCAAGACACTTGGGGAGCTAACTGTGAGTAAGACACTCGGGGCCTCACAGTTAGTGGCAGACAACCCGGTCCCTTCGCTCTCAGGGACTACCTCTCTCCTTTTAGTATGTGCCATAGCCGCGGTGGGAAGCTGGCTGCTGGCTACAGGTGTGGTCGACGGCCTCCTCCTGCGCATGGACGCCGACGCCTGACTCTTCCGTCGAAGGATGACAATCTTGGGCATGGCTAGCTGGATGATCGAAGCCATGGGCCCGTTGATGAACATGGTGAGAAACATGGCCGATGCGCAACCCCAGAGCCATGGCCAGCAGGACGTAAGCAGGGATGTAAAGAAAATCTGCGACGTCGTGCTGTTTTAATGAGGCGACGATGCCGAACGAGGTTGGCACGTAGTTTCGCAACCTCAGAGAGGCTCTCGCTTGTTACCTCGCTTTGGAGAGACTCATCGATGCTCCGCACGAACGCGCGGACGGTGCGCAAAATGCCAACCCAGATTACACCACAGAGCACGGCAAAGGCTAGAAAGTGCTCCATGATCCACCAGGGCGGCCCCAGCCTGACATAGACGAAGGGGGTCGCGACGGAGAGTGTCCCAACGCAGAAAAGCACAGCAGGGCGCCCATATCGTTTTACGCTCTCAAGCGTTGCCGTCAGGTGAGCGGATCGAATCCGGTCAATCTGTGCGTTGGTCTCCGCGTAGTAGAGCATCGTGTTTACCACACAAAACCATCCGGGAAAGAGTGACGCCTGAATGAGGACTGTGCCTACGATGTCCTCCACATAGACGAAGTTGAGCGGCCCTCGAGCGCAAAGATAGAAGCTCGTGACACAAAAGACGATGTCGCCTGCAATCCCATAGGCAGCGATGCGCCATAGGCTGCGATACGTCATAGGGTTTGCAATTTGCCGCTGCGGAACGAGGTAGCCACGCTTCTTGAGCAGATAGACCCTCAGGACGATAGCCACTGAGGAGAGTACGAGACCACTGTACATGAATGCCTCGAGGAGCCAGTCGGGTACAGAGCAGTCAATCCTGTTGTCGCCAAACATGGCCCCGGCAGCGCGGAAGCCTTCATCGCACTGGCACACGCCCAGCGCCTCATTGCAGGTGCCGCCATACGAGCAGGCCGTCGTCGATGGCCAATGCACCTCGCACATCCTTTGAATGGGATGATGCACAAGGTTGCAGTGCGAGAGTAGAGCTCGCACATGCGATTGCGCACACGCTCACGCGAGTGGCGTGCGCCGCGCTCTCGCGCATGCAGTCCGGTCGACGCCCACGACGCAAGCACGCATCCAGGGCGCGCAACGCCGCGCGCGCGTCAACTCCGGCAGATAGTATGGTAGGATCGTTTTTGACCAATTTTTTAGGTTGCGCGTAGCGGTGCAGGCCAAATCGTTTCAAATTGGCCCCGGCCATACAGACCACCAGCGCGGCGCGCGCGGGCGCGATTGGCCCCGGCCATACAAACCACCAGCGCGGCGCGCGCGGGCGCGATGGCGGAGAGCAGCGGGGCGGCGGCGATGAGCGAGGAGGAAGGTGACGGTACAAACTCGCGTGGACTAGTCTCCACGTGGCCAAGGCGGCAGAGTACGAGAGCGAGGACGTTGAAGATCGCATCTACGAGGAGAACCTCTAGCTCTCAAGGGCTCTATCCCAGTGAGTCAAGGCTTCAGTCTACTCGGCGGCAAGTTGGCGCTCTAAGCTGCATGGTACCGTGCGAGGCAGGGCCAAACGCCCAGCTTATGACCTCAGCTTTTGGTGGCCTTTTCATAAAACTTAGTAAGAAACAACTACCCGATGGTGTTACAAACTGTTAGTTGAGGCGCTGGAGGCACTTGCCTCTGGCGAGTACGTTAGAGGCGCTGCCACCGCTCGGATGAAGGAGGGCGCATGGTTGCTTGTCTGCCCGCACGGTCGCATTTCCAGCCAGACAAAAAAGACAATTGCGCTTCAGACGAGGACGCTGTCGCAACCGCATCAAAAACATAGAAAATGCGTCAGCGAGCAAGCTCGAGCGCTCCTACTAGCGCTTCAGAACGTTGTCGTTCATTACCAGATTGTCGACGGGGATGACGCCTGCTTTCGGCAAGCTGGTGCTAGATCGCCTCAGCTCCAGAACTCTCTTGAAGCTCTGGCTAACAACTGAGTGAACTTTGTAGCCGACTTCCGTGGACATCTTTGTGGTAGTGGCTGGACTCCCGACGCCATGCAACGCGACCTTTGGAGTGAATTGCTGGGCAAACATCATCCCCATGGCGCCGTTGTTGTGAAGAAGAAAAAACATTGCTGGCATCCAGCCCCAGAGCCACGGCCACGCGCTGGTGAGCCACATCATTGTGGGTGCTTGCAGAGTGAAAACAATCGCGAGGTGTCGAAGTTTCTCCGTGCGCTTTCGCATCTGCTCAAGCTCGGGATCAACGTCTTGGGACTGTGCGGCTCTTTCCGTGACTCTTGCATTGATGGACTTGAGGATCGTGTCAGCGACGATCACCGCACTCGCGCAGAGAACAAAGGCTATTGTGCCGAAGAGGAAGAAATACACGGTGAAGCAGACTGGAGCACCGACTGTCGCATAAAGAACGGGAAGTGACACAGAGAGCACACCTGCGCCAACCCAAATGAAGAGTCGCGAGTATCGCTCCACCCGTGCGATATTCATCACCAGCGATGCCGTGTGAACTTGCTGCAGCGAGGCGACTGCTTTGGCGCTGAACATGATCACGAAGTGAGCGTATGGCCAAAAGAAGACAACGGGCAGCTGAATAAGCACTGTACCAAAAAGGTCTTGAAGAAAGACATAGTTGGAAACGCCCCTGAAGCAAATGTAAGCGCTGCCGAGCCACAACATCATGTCCGTGAGGATGCCACACGCCATATAGCGTCGTTGAAGGATGAAGATATGCGGGGTCGCAGCATGGCGAGCGCTGATGAGGTAGTTGCGCGTCCCCAGCATGTGCCCTCGAAGAAGCAGATTCATGCTTGATAAGACCAAGCCGAGGTAGACGATGGCGACAAGGAGCCAGTCTGGAACCATGCACTTGGCGCCGGCCTCGCCGAAGACCACCAAGGCCAGACGGTACCCGTCATTGCACTGGCAAGCGCCGATCGTCTCGTCGCATGTGCCGCCCCACGAGCAGGCGCTGCTGGAGGGCCAGCGAACCTCGCACATGCTGGCTTGCGCCGCGCGTCGCGCCGCACGCCTAGCCGCGCGCCGTCTTGTGCCGCACCGTGGCGCGCCTGCGCCGCAGCGCGTTCTGCGCCGTGCGAGCAAGCTGACACCAGCCGCGAGCCTTTCGGGCTATTCCTGCATGGATGAAAGGGCAATGTAATGTACGGTCTCCCTGCGAAACGGCTAGCCAAGCTTTTTAATTTTTTAGAAGTCAGGGACCAACACCGTACAGTTCACTGTGCTCCTGGAAGCTCACATAAACGCCTCTATGGTTCAAGGCGGTAGGCTCCACATGAAGCGCTCCCCGGTAGACGAGCCTTCAGGCAACCGAGAGCGAGTGGCTGGCTTGTTTTGTCTCCCACCAGCTAATCACGCGTGGACGACGACATCGGCACCGCGGGGAGAGAGATCAGAGTCGCTTGCTATCGACGAGGTGGAAGCGAGGCGGAAGAACGGGGTTGCGCGAGTTGATTGGTGCCGCGCTTGCGGGCTCTGCTTGCTTGTCTTTTGCAGCCCGGTCGTTGCTGCCGCTGCCAGGGACCTGAAGTACCGGTTGCTCGTGTATTTGAGCCTGTCAGCAAAAATTCCTGACGCTGGACACTGGACTTGGAGGGGGGGCTTTGAAACGGCTCTTTCTACGATGAATTCCCGAACCCCTCCATGTCAATCCTGCTGCAAGTGCCATGAGCGAAACTTTCCACGTAGTTACTCTTCGCGCAGTCTCCGTAGTGAGATTGGAACAATCTTGAGGCGAAAGAAAACAAAATTTGCCATCCACCTATCCACTACGATTCCTCGCCCCCGTCGAGCAAGGTGACCTTGCCCGCAGCAATGTTCTCGACGGGGAATACTGCAGTCGTCGCTTTGCCAGTGAACTCAGAACCTCGTGAAGTAGATGAGATGCCAGCGCCTCTGCCTGAAGCGCCGGGACTGCCTTTCCGTCGAATGTCAGCTTGGGACAGTCGTCCGGGATCGCGAAGCGTTATCTTGGGTGTGAGCGCCTGGAAGATCATCACCGCCAGTGAACCATTGGTGTGCAACATGCTAAAGATGACTGGCGCGAAGTCGAAGAGCCATGGCCAAATGCACGTGAGCCACATCATAGGGACGACTTGCCCAACAATGGCGCGGGATAAGCTGCGCAGTCGTACTGCGCGTCGGCGAAGGATTTGGATCGCGTTTGGGGCGGACGACAAGTTGGCATTGTTGCTGTCGATGCTTTGGAGGAGCGCGCTGGTGAGGTACGAGGAAGCGATCCCAGCAAAAAGAACCATGGCCCCAAAGCAGGTGAAATGAAGCTTTATCCAGCGTGCGGCGGGTTGCACCGCGTACAGGATAGGCAGGCCAAAGGTGAGCACGATTGAGGTGAGATACGTGGCGGTCATCACGTATCGCTCAGCTCGTCGGATCGACTTGACCAGGACCTCAGACCGGACTCGGTCCAGCTCTGCGACCGACTTCATGACAAAGATGATCTGAGCATGAAACCAGTACCAGTACGGCGGAATGGAGGCCTGAATCAGCACGGTCCCGACGACGTCTTCAGCAAACCTGAAGTTGGAAACGCCCCGGACGCACCAATATAGGCTACCAAGCCAGAAGAAGATATCGCTGAGCACCCCGAAAGCGACGATACGGCGAGCCTCTTGAGATCTTGCCACGAGATTGTCGCGACGCGTTCGCATAAAGTAGCCTCGTCTCCGCAACATGAATGCTCGAAGCATGAGGTTTGCAGTGCCTGTGATGAGCCCAGCGTAGGTGACGCCGAGCATGAGCCAGTCTGGCACGGCGCACGAAGTGTCCTTCTCGCCGAGGACGGCCAAGGCAATCCGGAAGCCTTCCTCGCACTGGCATTGTCCAAGCGTCTCGTTACATGTGCCGCCCCACGTACACGGCGTCGTCGAGGGCCAGTGCGCCTCGCACATGACAGAGTTTGGACACGCGCTACGCGCGTGAGACGTGCGCGCGCCGCGCGCCGCGCCGCTCACAGCCAAGGCGTGGTGCCTCTTTTCGATCTGCTGCCACGCGCTACAAGGCACTGTACTGTGGCGCTGTGGCGCTTTCAAGACTGTCACCTGTCGGCGTTGGCGCTACACTGGGGGGAGGGCATGACAGTTGTGCCGAGCTTCGTCACGGTCACGGTCCGTGGTCGCGAGGGCGAAGCGGCAGCTTGCACAGAGCAGAGAACCTTGCGTGTACCTTGACTCGGACTCACGGTCAGACTCCGGATTCTCTTGTTTTTTTTTGTAACGGCTAGCTAGACCATGATCCTACAAGGCCGGCTGCAAACAGCACTTACACGGTAGAGGTCCTCCGGACCCTTGACGTTTACCTGCGAGACCAAGTGTCATCCGTACCCGGCTTTCTTGGCTTCCCGGGCATCCGCTGCGCCCTCGTGGCTGGCAGAGAACATCTTGTCCGCTGGCGTCCGCTGCAATCGCCCACAGCACTGCCGAGCGCCATCTACGCTGATCTACAGACAAGCGGCCATCGTGACGTCAGGGCAACCAGCCACGCGAACTTCGTGCCCGAGCCCCTCAAGTTTGAAGCATCGTCACTGCGGCGCGCGCGCGCGTGCTGCCACAGAGGTGCGAGGAGGTTCTCCGCCTGGCCGCGGCGAGAGAGATCAGAGTCGCTTGCTATCTACGAGGTGGAAGTGAGGCGGAAGAACAGGGTTGCGCGACTTGATAGGTGCCGCGCTTGCGGGCTCTGCTCGCTTGTCTTTTGCAACCCGGTCGTTGCTGCTAGGGGCCCGAAGTACCCATTGCTCGTGTAATTGAGCCTGACAGCAAAAATTTCTCCAAGACGCTGGACGCTGGACTCGGAGGGGGTCTTTAGAACGGCTCTTTTTACGATGTAGTCAGTCCTGCCGCAAGTGCCATGAGCGACGCTTTCCACGTAGTTACTCTTCGTGACTTTCTATTGAGCTCAGGCTCCGCAGTGAGATTGCAACAATCTCAGGCTTGATGCGAAAAAAAAAACAAAGCTTGCAGTCTATCCACTACGATTGCTCGCCCCCGTCGAGCAAGGCAACCTTGCCCGCAGCAATGTTCTCGACGGGGAATACTGCAGTCGTCGCTTTGCCAGTGAACTCAGGACCTCGTGGTGTAGATGAGATGCCAGTGCTTCTGCTCGAAGTGCCGTTTCCCGGAATGGGACCGCCTTTCCGTCGAATGTCAGCTTGGGACAGTCGTTCGGGATCGCGAAGCGTTATCTTGGGTGTGAGCGCCTGGAAGATCATCACCGCCAGCGAACCATTGGTGTGTAAAATGCTAAAGATGACTGGCGCGAAGTCGAAGAGCCATGGCCAAACGCACGTGAGCCACATCATCAGGTCGACTTGCCCAACAATGACGCGGGCTAAGCTGCGCACTCGCACTGCGCGCCGGCGAAGGATTTGAATCGCCTTCGGGGCGGACGACAAGTTGGCATTGTTGCTGTCGATGCTTTTGAGGAGCGCGCTGGTGAGGTATGAGGAAGCAACCCCAGCAAAAAGAACCACCGCCCCAAAGCAGGCGAAGTGAAGCTTTATCCAGTGTGAGGCAGGTTGCACCGCGTACAGGATAGGCAGGCCAAAGGTGAGCACGATCGAGGTGAGATACGTGGCGGCCTTCACGTAGCGCTCGGCTCGTCGGATCGACTTGACCAGGAGCTCTGACCGGACTCGGTCCACCTCTGCCACCGACTTCATGACAAAGATAGTCTTAGCATGAAACCAGTACCAGTACGGCGGAATGGGGGCCTGAAGCAGCACGGTCCCGACGACATCTTCAGCAAACCTGAAGTTGGAAACACCCCGGACGCACCAATATAGGCTACCAAGCCAGAAGAAGATATCACTGAGCACCCCGAAAGCGATGATACGGCGAGCCTCTTGAGATCTTGCCACGAGATTGTCGCGACGCGTTCGCGTAAAGTAGCCTCGTCTCCACAACATGAATGCTCGAAGCATGAGGTTTGCAGTGCTTGTGATGAGCCCAGCGTAGGTGACGCCGAGCATGAGCCAGTCTGGCACGGCGCACGAAGTGTCCTTTTTGCCGAAGACGGCCAAGGCAATCCGGAAGCCTTCCTCGCACTGGCATTGCCCAAGCGTCTCGTTACATGTGCCGCCCCACGCACACGGCGTCGTCGAGGGCCAGTGCGCCTCGCACATGACAGAGTTTGGACACGCGCTACGCGCGTGAGACGTGCGCGCGCCGCGCGCCGCGCCGCTCACAGCGAAGGCGTGGTGCCTCTTTTCGATCTGCTGCCACGCGCTACACGGCACTGTACTGTCTCTGCTGCTAGGCTGTCACCTGTCGGCGTTGGCGCTACACTGGAGAGGACCATGACTGTTGTGTCGAGCTTCGCCACGGCCAGGGTCCATGGTCGCGAGGGCGAAGCGGCAGCTTGCACAGAGCAGAGAACCTTGCGTGTACCTGGACTCCCGAACTCGGACCCACAGTCAGCCTCCGGATTTTAATTAACGGCTCTAGCTAGCTAGAGGCCTCTCTAGTAGCTAGCTAGCTTGCTAGAGTAGCTAGCTAGCTAGACCCTACAAGGCCGGCTGCAAACAGCACTTATACGGTAGAGGTCCTCCGGACTCTTGACGTTGTTTACCTGCGAGACCAAGAGTCATCAGTACCCGGCTTTCCTGGCTTCCCGGGCATCCGCTGCGCCCTCGTGGCTGGCAGAGAACATCATCTTGTCCGCTGGCGTCCGCTCCAGTCGCCCACAGCACTGCCGAGCGCCATCCACTCTGATCTACAGACAAGCGGCCATCGTGGCGTCAGGGCAACCAGCCACGCGAACTTCATGCCCGAGCCCCTCAAGTTTGAAGCATCGTCACTGCGGCGCGCGCGCGCGTGCTGCCACAGAGGTGCGTCGGCGAGGAGGTTTTCCGCCTGGCCGCGGCCGCCGACCCGGAGCTGACGCAGACCCGGAATGGACGAGTAGCGAATAGACGAGCTCGTGTGCGCTCTCTTGTTGCGGCTCGGCGGGACGGCAGACGCGAGCGGCGCGCCAGGATGGGCAACAGCTGCTGCGCGGTGCTGCGCGACTCGTCCGTCTCGGACCCGCAGAGCGGCAACGCGGTAGGTGGGCGGGCGGGCATGGCGGTGAGGACGAGCTTCATGAGGTAGGATGCGGGGGTGGGGCTGACGACGGGCGCCTCGCACGCACTGCAGTCTGGCGCGCGCTTCCAAGGCGAGGGACACAGGTTGGGCGGCGGCCAGGCGCCGCAGACGGCCGAGGAGCGGCGCGCTGCGCAGCTCAACGCCGTCGAGGGCCGCAAGAACGAGTGGGAGGCTCGCGCAGGCGGACCCAAGCCGGTTCCAACGCAGAACAGGGCCGCCACGCAGCAGGCGCCGCGCGCTGTCGCGGAGCCGTCCCGCGACGGACAGCAGGCCGCCGCAGCGGACCAGACCGCCACCAGTGCGCACCCCATCTCGGCGGCTGCGGCAGCCGCGGAAAAGCGTGCCCAGGCTGGCATGCAGGGCATCTCGAGCGACAAGGCCGAGGCGATGCGGCAGCGGCAGATCAAGGATGACTTGCTGGGCCGCATCGAGCACCACTACCGGCAGACGGGGCAGGATGTCCCCGTCGGCCTCCCGTCACTCTCCGTGGAGAAGCTGCGCAAGCACCTAGAGCAGGTCAAGTCTATCTCGCAGGGCCAGCTGCAGTCGAGCTGAGCTGAGCGGAGCTGGTCCTGGAGCCGAGCTGGCGCTGACAGTGAGTCCTTGCCGGGTTGACACTTATGTAAGAGGAGCAAGGAGCGTGTGACTCAGTGCTTGACTCAGGTAGCTGGCTGCGGCCATGCAAAGTAGGAGTAGAGCAGAACAAGAAGCGTGCCAGCACTTGAGGCTTGTCATGACGGTTTCGCAGGGCCACATGTCCACCATACCTTTTCTTCACTCGCAGAGACAGCTGGAGTCGAGCTGAGCTGACGTGATGACGAGCAAGGGATAAAGCATAACCTCAGAAGCAAGGCGCTTCGCCGTGTACTGAGCACTCTGAGGCTGCGTGCTTCTCGATGTTAATGTACACGTCTTTGCGCGCATGCAAGCAAGTCTATGGCCATGGGAGCGAAAGCTCGCAAAAGCAAAGGCATGGTATGACGTTCGATGTGTAGGTGTTCTGTCACAACTTCTGAGCTGAGCATGAGTGGAGTGCAAGGTCTTCCCCATCTCTTTTCTCCCCGTAGCTCTCTTCGTTCCCTGCTCTGACTCACTCCATCAGACGAGGCTGGACCAGATGGTGATCTGGCCGGCGCGGTTGCCCGTGTAGATCTCGTTGCGGTCCTCGTTAAAGTAGAGTGCGGTGACGTTCTCCAGACCGTGCTCAAAGGACTGACGCGTGGCGGCGGAGGCGCCAGGCGGCGGCTGAATCTTGGCGATGCATCGGCCGGAGAGAATGTCGGAGACATTGATGGAGCCAAAGGCGGCGTCGCCGTTCTTGCAGTAGGAGATGATGAGTTCCTGGCCGGAGGAGATGTAGATGTTGTTGGTGTTGCAGTCCGGGTGCCAGAGCACGTGGTCTTCGAAGCGGGACACGAGCTCGCCGCGAAAGTCCCACACCGCGACGGAGCGCTCTTTAAAAGTGAGGAAGCTCATGGACTCGTAGAGAAAGATAAAGGCGGTAGGTGTGAGGAAGTCCGTGCTAGGTACCTCGCGGCGTGCTGCGGTGCGCACGTCGACAATCTGCAGGTTGCCCTCCTCCTGCTTGACAAGGAGCTTTTCGTTGAACTGCTCGATGAAGTCGATCTTGCGGTGCGGGTGCAGGGCATGGGAAAAGGCCTGCAGTGTCTCGCCATTGTCGATGGAGAGGATCTTGAGCGGCACGTGGCCGCCGCAGTCAGAACGCGCGTAAATGAGCAGCATGATGCCAGGCGAGATCTTAATCTCCTGAATGTCGCGGTCCTCGATGGCGTAGAGCAGGGAGTAGTTGACCAGGTCCCAGATCTTGTACACCTTCTCCTTGGCCGAATAGGTGAGCACCTTGCCGTTGACGTCGTCAAACTCGACAAAGCCCGGCCAGCGCAGTGACTCGCTCTCAAAGAGCGGGAAGCCCTTTTCGGGTCTGCCCTCCCGGATGTACTCGACCCGCGTGGACCGGCACTTGAGCGAGCTGTAGTTGTCCGTGCGGTACACGGACACGGTGATGAGCGAGTCGTTGGACTTGTTGTAAAAGAGGCTGCGCACCACCTCGTCTGGCGCCGTGTTGAGGAAGCACACGCGCTTGCGCGTGGTGCGCGAGAAGGCCGTGCAGATACCAGTCTGTGTAAGGCCAAAGACCAGCTCGTGCGCGGCCACAATCTCCACCACCTTGGACCGTCGCCGCAGAAAGCACAGCTTCACGTCCTCGGTGTCTGGCTCATGCGCGTCCAGAATGCAGGCGGGCTGGATGCCGCGGAAGCGCTCTCGCGCGGCGCGCGCGCGGAAGGCGCCCGCCCCGGCCGCGCTGAGTTCGCGCAGCTGCAGCTTGCCGGCCAGGTTCCGCTGCGGCGCGCTGCGCGACGCGCGGCGCGGCCCGTTTGGCACCTTGGGCAGCGCAGCCAAGGCCGCGGCCGCCGCCGCCGCGGCACTGGCCGCGTCGGCTGCGGGAGCGCTCGCGCCCTCCGCGGCCCGCGTCTGCGTCTTGAGCCCTGGCGCCCGGGATGTCCCGCGCGTCTGCTCCTGCATCTTGACGGCGCCCTCCGCATCGCCCGGCTTGCGCTTGCTGGCCGCGGCGCGCGGGCTCGTCACGGGCGCCTTGACGCCTGGGCGCGCGCCTCCTCGCTTGCGCTTGGCCACGAACCCGGCGTCCGACAGCAGCATCTGCGCGCCGCCATCCTGCTGCCGCCGCCGCCCTCCGCCTCCGCCGCCTCCGCCTCCGCCGCCGCCCGCGCCGCCGCCCGCGCTCGACATCCTCGCGCCTCCCGTGCCGGCGCGTACAGCGCGAACAGGCCCACCTTCTCCAGGTGCCTCCGCCTCGCCGCCCCCCGCCGCGTCGCCGCCAGCGCCGCCGCGCCGCGCTGGGGGCCGGGCGGGGCGGGGCCCGCGCGGCCGCCGCCGCCTCGACCGCCGCGCGCCTCGCCGCGCCGCGCCTCGCCGCGCCGCGCCGCGCCGCGCCGCCGCGGCGAGGTTCAAGTTCTGCGCCGCGACGCGCGCCTTCTCGGCGGGCGGGTTTTTCCCTCCGCGTTTGCCCCCCGCGTCCGCGGGAGCGGGGCGCCGCCGCGCGCTTTCCCCCTGGCTCAGCGAGCGCGGCGCCACGCGGCAGACAGACCGCCGTCGGCCCGTCGCCGCGAGTGGGGGGTGGGGTGCCGCGCGCGCGGCCGGTTGGTCTGACCCGCGCGCGCACGCGCGCTCGCCCGCCCACCCGGCCGGCCGGCTGGCTGGCTGGCTGGCTGGCTCGCGCGAAGCGGCATGGGCGGCAACGCGTCCACGGCGGCGGCCGGCGACGGCGCGCAGACGCTGGCGGCGCTGGGCGCAGGCCACGCGGTCACGTGCGTGTACAGACACGCGCCCACGGGCCTCGTCGTAGTCGGCAGCGCGGACGGCGCGTCGAGACTGCTCTTCCCGGCAGCCGCCGGCGCGCGGCGAGACGAGGCGGCCGAGGACGACCTCGAGAAGGGCAGCAGCAGTACCAGCCCCGACGAAAATGGCGGCACCACGCGCTTCCGTGAGCTCGTGCTGCGTCCGCGCGCCAACGAGGCCGTGCGCTCTGCATACATCGATGGCGAGGCCGCGCTGCTTTTTGTGTCCATCGGCGACGCTTGCGTGCAGGTCTTCGACCTGCGCGACCTGCGCCCTCAGGACCCGGACCGCCCCGAGCTCGGGCTCAAACACGAGATGTACGCCTATGGCCGCATGCACACCTTCGGCGCCTGCGTGAATGCCTACGTGCTTCACCACGAACGCCACTTCGTGCTCATTTTGCGCAAGTCCATCACCGCCTACGAGATGCGCTTCCCGGCGAGCGCCCCAACGGGCGCCCCAGCCGCACTCTCAGCGTCGCCCGAGGACGCCTCCCACGACCACGACCAGGGCCCCTCGGCCTTCACGAGCCGCCTCGATCCGGCCGCCGCCGACTGGGACTCGGCACGCCTGCGTGTTGAGCATGGCGACGTGGACCTCTCCATCTCCGAGAAGTGCCTGCCGTGCAGCTTTGACGGCCGCTACCTGGCACTGATCCGGAGCGAGTCTCTCGGCCACTTCGACCTCGAGGTACTCGACTGGAATTCCTCGGCCAAGAACGTGGTCCGCACGATCTCGCTGCGGCGAACGGCGCTCAACATGCTGCTTCCGGAGAGCGTTCAGGTGCAGGGGGACAGCCTCTTGGCCGTCATGGAGCTGCGCACCATTGTTGTGTGGAGCGTGTCCAGCGGCGAGGAGAAGTATCGGGCAGCCACCTCGGGCGCCGACCTGGTCTGCACGCGTCTGTGCGAGGTGGACGACGGCGACGGCGACGGCGATCTGATCGTCTCACTTGACCGCGCAGGTATCCTCACGGTCTGGGCCGGCGCCACCCCGCTGCAGCGCGCCAAGTTGCCCGCGCGCTTCACGCATTTCGACATGGGCGGCCCCTACTATCTGGAGCCCCGCTTCGAGGACCGCAAGCTCGCGGACATCGTCTTCAATGACGACACCGGTGTACACATGGTCGAGAGCCTCCGGCTCTTGTCACGATGACGAATGATAAAAGTTGCCACACCCCTTGTTGTGTTTGCTTCCGAATCTTTTTTTTTTGGAGAAAAACTACGTGTCGCCCGAGACGCTGTTCTGCGTCGGCGAGAAGAAGCTGTTGAGCGACGGGATGGTCCAGTAGTTGGGCGGCGTTGCCGGCGCCTTGTACTGGTGCCGGTGCCGGGAGCACTTGTCGCGCATGTCCTCGAGGATGGCCGGGTCCAGGTCGCGATGTGCGGCGTAGAACTTCTCGCAGCGGTCGCAGCTGTGCCCTGGCAGCGCCTCGCGGTCGGCCTTCTTGCGCACCACCTCCTGGAAGCGGTACTTGTCGCCCCTGGCCAAAGGCGCCCGCGTCTTGGGTGCGCTCGCGCTGGCCGTCTCGTCCCGCATCGAGCGCTCGCGTGGTCGCGGTCGTTTGCCCAGCGGCGGTGCGGACCGCGCGTTGGTCGTTTCCGCTGATGCAACCTCGTCGTTGGCGCCCTCCTGGGTAGCGAGCGCCGACTCAGCGCTGTGGGGCACGACCAAGCACCGCTTACGCGTCGGCGGGGTGCTCCACACGCACGCCCCGGCCTGCGTGCGCGGGCTACCGAGCAGCTCCTCCTGCGAGGACGGGCCCCGGCCGGCCTGCGTCGAGACGGGCGTGCGGGCCGCGCCGGAGAGCTGTGTCGCCCCCACGGAGTTGTTCGATCGCTGGCTGCCGCTAAAGAGAAAGTCCTCCGAGGAGGCATCGTCGAGCTCATCCACCTTGGCGTCAATCGACCTGGAGCGATTGCGGTCCTGGTTCTCCTTAGGCATACCTGCGTCAGCGTTGTTCCGGAGCGGGCTGAGCGGTGCACGGTGCGTGGTTCTGCTCGCCCGCACCTCAAGGAGCTCCTCGTGGAGGCGGTTCAGATTGATAATGTACTCTTCCTTGTTGGTCTCCAGCGCCCGCTCGAGCGCCGCTGCCTCCTCCGCGACCTCCTCCCGCTCGCGGAGGGCGTCCTGGACCTGCCCGGAGAGCATTGCGAGCTTCTCCTTGAGCGCGGCGCCCTCCTTCTCCAGCGCGGCAACTTTGCGCCGGGCCTCGTCGGCGCTGCGCTGCCCTGCGGCCACCTGCTCCTCGAGGTCCGCGTTCGCCCTCTTCAGTGCGGCCCTGTCCTTCTCCAGCCTGGCGACGACCACTTCGCTGGCCCAGGCCATCTCGCACAGCTCGCGCACGAGCTCCTTGAGCCTGTCCGGCTGCGTGGCGAGCGACACCGCGAGTGCCTGCATGGCCTCGCCGTGCGACGCCGGCCCGCTCATGGCGCCGCGCAGCGCGGCGGGTGGGCCGGCGGCGCTGACCTGACTGCGAGCACTGCGCAGGCCCTCGCCCGCGCTCCGCTGGCCGCGTCAGCTCGCAGCCTCGGCCAGCCGGCCGCGCGTTCTTGCTCTGGCGCGTGGTTGCCGGGGCACGCAGAGGCGCGGCGCAAAGTGCCAGTTGGGTTGCGTTGCGCCGTGCCTGCTCTCCGTGTGAAAAAGGAGCACAACCCGCTCGCGCCTCGCTCCGCGCCGCTCGCGCTCTCAGCTGGCCAGGCGACGCGGTCGCGCGCCTTACGTTGGCTTTTCGCCCGCCTAGACGCCCGCCCGCCCGCCCACCCGCCCGCCCCCCTGGCGCGGAGCGCTCCGATGCGGCCGGAGATGGTGCTGGCCGGGTCCGCCGCGCTGGGTATGATGCTGCTGTGCACGCGCGGGCGCAGCACGGCCGCCCGCGAGGGCCGGCTGCGCGTGCGCAGGGTGGAGGCCGCGGACAAGGACGCGGTACGCGAGATCACGGCGACCTCCTTCGGCGGCAAGGACTACGTGCTTGGCAGCTTCGACGCGTGGCTCGGGGACGGCGACGACTTCCTGGGCGTCGAGGCCGACGGCCGCCTCGTCGCGGTGCTGCACCTGTGGCGGACGGACGGCGGCATGGCGCATGTGGAGGGCATTCGCGTGCACGGCGACCGGCAGCGGCGCGGTATCGGCAAGGTCCTGCTCCAGCACGCGGTGGACCAGGCGCGCGCGGACCCCCGGCTCAAGGCGCTGCGCTACCAGAGCTTTTCGGGCAACGTCGCCTCACTGCACCTCGCGCGCAGCGTCGGCTTTCGCGAATTCGCATGCTTTCGCTACGCCGTGATCAGTGGCGCGGACTTTGCGACCGAGCCGTACGTGAGCCTGAGCGAGGAACGTCAGACGCTACCGGAGTACTTGGGCGCGCTGGAGGCCAAGCTGGGCCCCGCGGCGGCGGGCATCGCGCTCACGCGCGAAGCGGACGCGTCGCGTGCGGTGGCCGCGTTGCAAGCCAGGTGTCCAGACCAGGCTGTCGTCTTCCAGTACTGGGACCTGTACAATCTCGAGGAGGTTGCGGGCCTTTTCGAATCGGAGGGCGTCGCAGCGCTCGTGTCACCCGGCATGGTGAGTCTGGGTCAAGTCGTGGACGACGACGACCCGCTTGGTAGGCTGTGCACCTACACGCTCTATTACGGTACAACGGTGAGCCCGAGCGAGGCCGAGGTCTGGGCGCATGTGCACCACTGGACTTCACTCGGCGTGACTACCTCGTGCGAGACCCTGGCCATCCATGCGACAGTCCCGGCGCAGGCCACGTTGTCGGCGCATGCCCGCACCTTTTGTGGCTATGAGCGATACATGCACATGTTCGAGCTACAAACGGAATAAAAATGCGCAGCACGCGTGTCTCGCTCGTCACAGCGCGAGACCAGCGTCAGGCCGCGCGACGCGGCTGGCACTGCGCGCATGGTTCAATTTGTGCGAGAGAGTCCATGTCACATTGATTTTGATTTTAAAAAAAAACCAGCTAGAGAATGCTGACTGAGCTGGTCTGCGATGGATCGACGCGCAGGGTAGCTTGCACGGCCGCCGCCTCATCTCCGTCGTTGTCGTCTTCATCTCGGCGGCGCTCTGTGCGACGGCGCTGGCGTGGGCGAGGGCGTGTCTCTTGCTCCTCGTCGTCGTCGCCGTCGTCGTCGCCGTCGTCGTCGTCGTCGTTGTCCTCGCGCGCCATCTCGCTGTCGTCGTCGGCGGCCATCTCACCAGCGTCGGAGAGAATGTAAAACTCGACGTATGACTTGACACCGTCGCTCTGGACGAGCAGGTGCTGCAGGCCGAGCGTGCCGCGGCGGTTCATTCGCACAAAGGTCTTGTCCGCGAACGGGAGCGCGCGGCCGGCAAGCTGCAGGAGGGAAGCGCGGTAGGTGCAGACCATGTGCTCCTCGCACTTCATGCTGGAGAAGGACTCGTCGCCCTGCGGGAAGTCGACGCTACAACTGGAGAGCTGGCCGTCCGCAGAGATGCGAAAGAATGGCTTCTGCGGCGACATGAGCACGGAGGCGGAGGCGGCGCCGGAGAGCTCACCGAGCTCCGCGAAGGCGTCGCGCAGCTGCGCCGACTTGACAATCATGCGATTCACGGTGGGCGAGCTACGGAAGGCGCTCTGAAAGTCGGCGCGGCCCGCGCTGGAGTCAGCCGTAATCTGCGTGCGCAGGTCGTCCGCCTCGGCGCGCGCCTCGGCGGCGTCCTTGGACGCATCGAAGAGCGTGCGGATCTTGCACTCCGTGACGACGCGGCCCTCCAGCAGCGTGAGGTTGAAGCTCTCCTCGTCGTCGTGGTACGAGAGCTTGAGCATCGTGTCGGTGAGCTCCTTGCCGAGGATGCTCAGACACTGCAACAGCACGGTGAGGTTGATGCGGAAGCTGAGCGACGCGTGGCCGCACAGGTCCCAGACCTCGAAGAGCTTGCAGCTCAGGTTCGCCAGCCCCTGCGCCGCCAGCGACTTGTCTGTCACCACGAACTGCAGGCCCTCGGCGTCCAGCTCGCACAGCGCATGCTGATCCTTCTTGCCGTTCGCAACGCCGCGGAGCGTCGTCAGCAGCACCTGCGCGCTGCCGAGCTGCGCGCGGAAGGCCACCGCGCCGCGCTGCGTGCCCGCGCTCTGTTGCGTCTCCGCGCGCGCCATGCCGCCTGCGCGCAGACGCGACTTTTGGTTTTGCTGCATTGCGGAACGCCATCTCCCGGCCAGCCTAACGACCGGGAAGCACGCCAAATGATCAGAAGGACGCCATCAGTTCCCCTCTTGATCGACACGCACGACTGCCGGCAGCCAGGTGGGGAATTAGCGAAGAGGACCTCGTTGAATCCGCCCGCCGCGTCCGCTAGCTCCTCGTCCATGAGACGCAATTCGTTCTGCAGCGCGGCCACCTCACAGTCAAGCGGGTTGTCGACCTTGCTCCAGGAAGCAACATCTGTGCTTGCTGCTCTTGAAACGCGTGCGCCTCGTGTGCTATCGCTAGACGTAATGCTTGCATGCAATCCCGCTGCTCGCGGCCTCAGCGAAGGGTTTCGGCGTCGCTCGAAATGACTGACGCACGCGCATAAATCTCCGCGGCTCTTCGCATTTGCATGGGCTCTTCGCCTTTGCATGGACTCTTCGCCTTTGCATGGAATCTTCGCCTTTGCATGGACTCTTCGCCTTTGCATGGACTCTTCGCCTTTGCATAATATCTTCGCTTTTGCATGGACTCTTCGCCTTTGCAGGTCTGTTACGTGAGCATGATGTCAGCCAGTCCGGCGAGACGTCGTTTCTTTCCTGTCGCCAAACGCGCCTGCAACGACAAGAGCAACGGCGACAACAAAAATAACAAAGACAAACAGGCCAACCAACCAGAGAAAAAGAGAACCTGCGAGCGAACGAGCGCTCAGATCGTCTTGACCGAAGAAAGAGTCGGATAGAGCGCGCGCCAGCGCGAGATGGAAGCTCCGGTGCCGGCGAAGAGGGAAGCCCAAAACTGGGGGCGGTCTGCCTTGTAGACGACGTAGAGGAACGTGCCGTCAGACAGGGTCCAGCGGCCGCGGCCGTGCTTCTTGCGATCCTTCCAGGTGCCTTCGAAAACGGAAAAGGTGTCGTTGCCAGCCAAGCGGTAGACACCACGGCCATGGCGATTGCCATCGTGGTATTCGCCCTCGTACACGTCGCCATTAGGGAAGGTGGTGATGCCTGGGCCTTCCTCCGAGTCGGCGCGCCACAGGCCGGTGTGCGTGTCGCCGAAGGAGTAGTGCATGGTCCCGTGGCCGCAGTGCTCGCCGCCCTCAAAGTCGCCCTCGTACCAGTCGCCGTCGGCGAAGTGGTGAACGCCCTTGCCATGCGGGAAGCCATCGGCGAAGTCGCCTTCGTACCAGTCGCCGGTGGGAAAGTAGAGGCGGCCGTCGGGGCCGTGGCGTTGGCCGTGCTCAAAGGAGCCCTCATAGCGCTCGCCGTCGAAGAGGACCTGGACGGCACCCGGGCCGTGCGGGCGACCCTCGTGGTCGGTAGGGCCGTCGAAAGATGTGGGCTCTGAGGCGTCAAGGTCGACGCGCGACACAAGCTCACGGATAGCATCGCGGTCGGCCTCGCTGGTGAGCAAGCCGTCCACGGGGTGCAGGCGCGCGAGCGTAGCGTTTTGCAGGCGCGGCAGCAAGAGCAAGAAGTTTTCCGGGAGCATGTCGGGCGTGACGAAAAAGTGCGGGCGATCGCGGCGGTGCGGCACGGCCTTCTTGACGAACCATTCAAAGCCATTCTCAGGCATGGGCGCGTTGGAGCCGAGGACTTCCTCGACGCGGATCCAGCCTCGGCGGAAGAGATCTGTGCTGTGCAGGTACTGGACGAGCTGCTTGCGGTCGAGCGCAAACATGCTCTGCGTGACGCTGTGCAGCACGGAGTCGTCCCAGGCTTCGAGCTCGCGCCGCTCGCTCTTGGTGTAGACCTCGTCCTTGAGGATGGGCGTGAGCAGCGCGTCGGAGCGCTCCACGTAGGCCGGCAGCGAGCGTACGCCGCGCAGCTTGCGGTCGTCGTCGTCTTGATCGATGCAGGAGAAGTCAATCCACACGAAGACGCGGCGCGGCGGCGTCTTGAACTGGCGCTTGAGGATCTCGATGCCGACTCGAATACGCTCGAACTTGGCGTTGTCCGCGGTGTCCGGCATCATCTCTCGCGGCCGCAGCCAACGGTGCGACACGAAGACCACCAGGTCCTCCGGCCCTCGCGGCGGCTGCAGCGCGTCCAGCTCCACCAGGTCGTCCGCCGCCTCGTCGGACCGCGGGATCCGCCCGTACGCCAGCAGCCGCTCCGCGTCGTGCACGCGCATCGGCTCGAGGCACTCGAACACCGGCATCCTGCCCCGCGGCCCCGCGCGGCCCCCCTCTCCTCCCCGGGGCGGCCGTCCAGGCGCGGCGCTGCCGGCGCTCGCCGACGCCGTACCTCGAAAGTCTCGAGAATCGAGATTTGCTCGCCGCCCTCGCGCGCTCGCGAGGCTCGCGCGCGCGCTCGTTCCCCGCCCATCTCCGCTGCTGTACTTGTGCAGCTAGCAGCTGAGTGTCCGGGGGCGGCCGGCCGGGCAGGGTGTGCGGAGGCCGCAGTGACTGCGGGGCGCACACGGAGCATCCCCGCGGACACCCGCGGGCGTGAACCCCATCGTGAACACGGCAGCGACGATGAAAATCAATCAACCTTGGTCAGCGCCGCGATAGACTCGCATGCTTGGCGCGGCGGCGGCGGCGGCGGCGGCGGCGGCGGCGGCGCGGGAGGATGCCGCGCGTGCGCGAGAGCGTGGGCGCGTCGCAGGAGCTGCGGTTTGAGACCAAGGCGCAGCGCGGCGGCGGCGGCGGCGGCGGCGGCGGCGGCGGCGCGGACGGCGCGGCGGCGGCGGCGGCGACGTTGACGGTGGTGGCCGGGACCGCGGAGCTCTTCGGCACGGAACTCTTCACGGGCCACACGTTCCAGCTGCTGCCGGGACGCAGCTACGGCGTGTTCACGTGGTTTGGGTGCGAGGTGGAGCTGGATGACGACTTCTGCACGGGCGTCTACGTGTCGGAGGAGACGCCCATGGCGGAGGCCGCCAACGTGCATCAGCTGCTGGAGGACGCGCGCAACGCGGAGGAAAATGGCCCACGCGTCGCGGTCGTGGGGCCGCCCGGGTCCGGCAAGACATCGCTGTGCCAGATCCTGGCCGGCTACGCGGTGCGCGCCGGGCGGCGGCCCGCCTTTGTGAGCTTGGACCTGGCAAAGAACGACATCATGGTGCCTGGCACAGTGGCCGCCACGGTGCTTGAGTCCACGCTTGACCTGTACGGGGAGCAGGGCGAGCTGGCGCTCTGCGCGCGGCAGCCACTGGCCTACTTTGTGGGCAATGACAAGGCCTCGGCCAACCCGAAGCGCTTCCGCGAGCAGGTGGACGCGCTCGCCGAGGCGCTCGAGGTGCGGCTCTCGTCGCGGCCCGACGAGATGCAGTCCGGCGTCTTTGTAGACACCTTCGCATGGACCTCGGGCAGCTCCGCCGCCCAAAAGTGCCTCGTGCACGCCTGCGAGAAGCTCCGCGTTGACATTGTTCTAGTGATGGGCCACGACCGGCTTCTCTCGGAGATGCGCAAGGCGCTGCCCGGCTCGCGCGTTGTCAAGTTGACACGCTCCGGCGGCGTCATTGAGGCGGATGCGCGCGCCACGGCGCGCCAGGCCAACGAGCGCATGCGCTCCTACTTTTACGGCCCGTTGCACCACCTCTCGCCGGTGCGCAAGACGCTCAAGCTCGGAACCGACGTGTCCATCTTTTTGCTAAAACAAAACGTAATTGCGGATTCCTCGATTATGCCCATTGGCATGGACGAGGACCTCGACGCTAACCAGACCCCGCAAATGACCACCGTCGATAAGACGCTCGAATCCTGCGTGCTCGCCGTCGTACACGCCACGAGCCCAGACCACGTCCTCACCGCTCCCGTCGCAGGTTTCATTCACGTTCTCGAGGTTGATATTGCCACCAACTCCTTCGCCGCGGACTTTGCCTGTCCCGTCGACCTCCCCTCCACCTACCTTTTGCATGGCAGCATCAAGTGGTTCGAGCAGGACTGATAGTGGATGACGGCAACACGATATTGCTGTTGTTGTTGTTGATGATGATGATGGCGACGACGATGATCCCACGATTGGCAACTTTAGGCTAGTTAGAACCCGGGTGGGTGCTTGTCAATTTCGACATGCTGAAACTTGCAGCGTTCTCCAAAGCGGCAGTTTCCGGCAAGCCAGTCGCGGCAGACGCGCGGAGGCTTCGGACCTGTCTTGCCCTTGGCCGTTTGCGCGTTTGAGCTTTGGTCCTGATGACCTTGCTGGCCTTGCTGCTGCTGCTGCGAGCGACGCGGCGAAGCCTTCTTCTTGTGGTCAGGCTTGTCCGAGTCATTCTTCTTCGTGTCGTCGGGTTTACCCGCGCCCTTCTTCTTGCTGTTGTCAGGCTTCCCGGCGCTCTTCGATTTGGCTTCACCATGATTCTGGCTCTGCGCCTGGCTTGCGTTCTGCCTCCGTCCCTGCTGCTTGTTGTCGATCTTGGACGTTGGTTGCTGCTGTTCATGGTGCGAGGAAGCAGGCTCGTTGCTCTTGCCTGACGCGTGACTCTTGCCTTGTCCCCGGCCGAAGCGCGTGGCCTCCCTGGCCTCGCGCGTCGGGCACTCGCGAGCAAAGTGGCCAACAACGCCGCAGACATGGCACGCCCTGGGGTCTGGGCGGCCATTGTGGTTGCTGTTGCCGGGACCCTTGGCGCGATCGTTGCCTTGGCCACGATCATTGCCGTTCCCGCGGTCATTGCCATGGCCGCCGCGGTCGTTGCCCCGCCTCTTGTTCTTGCGTGACGGGCAGTCCTTGATGAGGTGGCCAGACTCGCCGCAGAGATGACAAACCTTGGCACCGCGAGGTCGCACGCTGCCAATGGGACACTTGGAGGAGCGGTGGTGGGCACTGCCGCAGTTGAAGCAGCGGCGCGGGAAGGCGGGTGGCTCGTCCGGCTTGCTCATGAGCACGGCGTCCCGCAGAGGAACGCCGCGCAGATCCTCGTGCAGGAGGGCAGCGGCGCGACGCAGCTCCACGAGAATGAGCTCCATGGCCTCCTTGCTGGCGATTTTGGAGCCAAGGTCGTGGCGCAGCTCGAAAGGGTCCTCGATGGCCAGGCGCCACTCGGCGCCGGTGTAGCCGTCGAGCGAGCCCCGCTTCGTGGGCTTTGCGAAGCGGATGCTCACCACGTGCTTGTTCATGTCGAATTCGTACGCGTAATAAAGGAAGAAGTGAAGCAGGAGCTCGCCAACTTCCTGCTTGTTGAGATCCGGGCGAAAGCCGGGCGGCGCGTCGGCGGCGAAGGTGGCGTCAAGCTCCTCGCCGTCCATCTCGACGAGGACAGTACGCATGCCCCGGCGAACCGCCTCGGCCTGAAGGTTGGGCAGGAGCGGTGCGAGAGCAGCGTGCGCCGCGGCCGCTGCCGAGGTCTTCATAGAGGGACCATCGTGGTCGTTCTCGTCGTCGTGGTCATCGTCGTCACCGCCGCCGTCCTGCTTCTTGCGCCGATGCCCCCCGCGCTTGGCTTGCTTGCCCTTCTTTGCGGCGGCCGTCGCGGCGCCGGGCGCGTCGCGGCGCTGCTGCAAGAAGAAGATGACCAGGAGCGTCCAGGCGTAGGAAGAGAGCGTTCCGAGCGAGGCATCACAGATGCCGCGGCGCTTGGCCCAGAACTTGACCGCGTAGATGAGCGCGCGCGCGCGCGCGTCAATGAGGCTGTATGCGCGCAGCAGTTGCGTATTCTGCAGAGCGATGGTGTTGCCGGAGGCGACGTCGCAGGCCACGCCGGTGGAGCGGTGCACGCACTTGACGATGGGCACGCGCGAGGTGAGAATGATGTCCTGGATGAGGAAGGCGTCCGACTCGGACAGCACGTAGGCAGCGAGCGCGATGGCGCGGCTGTGCGCGCGCTCCTGCGCCACGGCGGCGCTATGGCGGCCGGCGACGAGCGCCAAACGACTGGCTACGCCGACGAGCGAGAAGTCGACGTCCGCGGACGCGCGGAAGTTGAGCCCGCTTGCGGCCGAACCGAAGATGGCCACGCCGATGGGCTCGGGCTCCTCGCCGTCGCCAAGCGCGGCCTCTTCCGAGAGCGCGTCCGCGGGCGCCTCCGGGTCGAGCGTGGCGAGCGCGGCTTGCAGCGCCGCGGGCGTGAGGGTCGCCTGCATGGCGGCGACGACGGAGTCGCGGCGCGCGCGGTCCTCGGCGGCCGGCTCGAGCTCCGCGAGCAACGCGAGCACGCCGGCCGAGACGGGTTCGATGAGGTCGGCCGTCATGGCGGTGAGTGCGAGCTCTCGGCTCGCCCTGGCTTTGTCCTTGTCGCGCGTGTTGGCGTCGCGGCGCTTCTTGATCTCATCCTGGAGCCTGCGCGTGGTGGCGCCGGCCGGCGCGAAGGCGCGCGAGAAGTGGTTGCGCCGCTCCGCGTTGCGCAGCCAGAGGTCTAGGTACGTGACAGAGCCCAGGAAGTCGGGGTCCTCGCTGTTGTCGTGCGCGGCTAGGAGCGCCACGCACACGAAGTCCACGACGCGCGCCGCGCCCTCGCGCTGGCCGCCCTGCACAGTAGCCGGCACGGTCGCGGAGAGCGCACCGGCAAAGGTACGCGCTGCCATGCGATGGCCCTTCATGTCGAGCCCCGGGTCAACCTCGTCGACGTAGAACGCCTGCAGCGTCTGCACGAAGGTCTTGAGCTTTCCGGTGAGTCCCTTGGGGTTGGGCAGCTCTGGCAGCGCTGCCAGGAAAGCTTGCACGGCCGGCGCCAGCGTGGCATCTTCTCCGACGCTCCCAAACGCGCGCCGCTGGCCCCACTCGTCCATCGACGCCTTGCCCTCGCGCTCCGTCACGACTTCGAGTGCCTTGCGCGCGAGCCCGGCGAGCGGGCCCTCGCCTTCGTCGTCCTCATCCCCACCGTTGTGGTTGTCGTCGTCGTCGTCATCGTCGTCATCATCATTACCGATGCTCACGCCGTCCTCGTTCTCGTCGTCCTCGTCGTCCTCGCCGTCGTCCTCGTCCTCGTTGTCGTGCCCGGCGGCGTACCTTGAATCGGCCTCGCGTGCATCGTGCTCGTTCTCCTCCGGCAGCGCCTCTGCAAGGTCGCGCAGCGCGTCGGCAGTAAAGACGCCCGACTCCAGCGCCTCGTCGCCTGCCGCCGCCGCGCGCCGCGACGCCATGCTGCAGTGCGGGGGAAGGACAGCGGCAGGGCGGTTGTCGATCTGCGGGTGTGCCGCCGAGGCGCGATCTTGTGTATGTGATGTGCAGCTGTAGGCCTTATTATTACCAGCAGCTTACTTTTCAGAAGATGGAGATCGCCAGGAGGCGATGCAAGACACCCGTAGCATTTGAAAGTCGCAGCTGCCAGTGCAGAAAGCAAAGAAATAATTCAGTGTTTCACCACATGCGCACAAGCGCACCGAGCGTGAAAAACGTAAGAGAAGCTTCTATGATGTGCGCTGTTACGTCGTAGCGGGCTTGGCAATTGCATTGTCGGGCTCGGGCGCAGAGCTCGTGTGCGCCTTGATGGCGGCCTCGGCTTCGGCCTCGGTCGCTGCCTCGGCCTCGGCTCCAGTTTCGGTCTCGGTCTCGGCGTCGGCGACCGTGTCAGCCTTGGCCTCGGAAGTCTTGGGGGCGGCCGCAACGGCCTTGGGCGTGTCGTCGTTGTTGTGCTTGTCGTAGCCGGCGCCGACGCCAGTGGCCGTCATGGAGGGCGCGGCGACGTGGTCGGCGTCGAGCTCGACGCCCTCGACCTTGGCGCGGTAGTGCATGAGGTCGCGGATCGAGGCATGCACGTCCACGGGGCCGCCGAACTCGACGGGCAGGAGCTTGGGGTCCTGGACGAAGTCAGACACGTCCTTGAGCTTGGGGAGCTTGACCTTGGCTGCGAAGTCGTGGCTCATCATGGGGCGGATGATCTTCCAGATGGCGCCGAACCACGAAGGCGGGTTGACGATGAGGAACTGGCGCACGCGCATGGGGAAGCGGCCCTGCATGGTGTCAAAGTAAGTCTTGGCGTAGCGCACGCCGAAGTTGGAAAAGGTCCAACCGGTCATGTCGCACATGACAGCAATACCGTCTGTGCAGCAGGTCTCGAGCTCGGTCATGCATTCCAGGAGGTAGACGAGGCTGCGCATGAGCTCGTCGAGCGAGTCCTTCTTGGGGAAGAAGAGCGCCGGCTTCATGAACAGATACAGGTGGCCCTCCTTGGACCGCGTGCCGGGGATGCTGAGCGTGGTGGTCTCCAGCTGCTTGCGCACCATGGCCACGTTGAGCTTGTCCAGCTCGATCTTTTGGCTCCAGGCCGCGAAGTTGCGCATCACCTTCTGCGCCGTCTTGACGTTGAACTTCTTCGCACCCGGGCTGTTGCGCAGGAACCGCAGCAGCATGTAGTCGCCAAAATCCTGCCCCTTGTACGTGGTCGCCTTGTTCGCCTCATACTCGCGCTTGAGCTCCTCGAAGGCGGCGCGCTGCTCCGCCGTCAGCGCCGCCACCTGCGCCTCTGTGCTGCGCTCCCCGCTCGTGTCCACCGCCACCGCGGCCGTCGCGCCCGCCTGAGCCGCCGCCATCTTCGCTCCGCGTACCCGCTCTGCGAGCAGCTCGCCGGCCCGCGCGGGGTCTCTGCATGAGTCTGCAATGTCGCCAGAGTGACGAAGTTACCTGGACCTGGTACCCTTATTTTAATTAAAAGTTAGTAGTACCCGGTACCGCCACGTCACGGTCAACCTGCACGCGGGTGACGCGGCGGCGCGGCCGCCGAGACTGCCACTGGCAGGACCTGCGCGGCGACTCGGCGAACGTCGTGACGCGAATCCATCGCCAGCCGCCTGCTGCTCGGGCGCTCTCCCTCTCCTTCTCTGACTCACATGATGTCACTGTCCGTGCATCTTCCTAGCTAGGCCTTCTCCCTGTCGCAGAGCCGCGCGCCCGGCCACCACGCTGCCGCCGCGCACCTGGGCGCCACCACGCACGCTGCGCCAGCCCTTCAAGGCCGACTCGGCCCGGACTCTCCTAGACGATGAGCCTCGACCCGCGATCATCTGAGCGATGCCGGCGGCGAGGAAGCCTTGCGGACTACTACTCCACAATGCGGAGGCGCCTCTGCAGGCGCCGGGCGCGCCGTCGCCAGCCTGCGCCAGGAAGGCCAGCAAGGCCAGGAAGGCGATCGCCGGCATGCGCAAGCCCACGCCATGCGCGGCGCCTCTGCCGCACGCGCCTCCTGCAGTGCCAGTGCGCGCTCCAACTCACTCACTGTCAGTCACAGTCACTGTCAGTCAGGCAGAGTCAGCCAGACTGGGAAAAACAGGAGGCCCGCTCTGGCCTGGCTGGCTGGAGACCGGGCGCCCCCGCTACCCGGCCCAAGCCGCTTGCCGGACCCGGATCCGGCCTATCCCGCTGCGCGCTCCGGCGAGTCCAGCTGCCTCGCGCGGCCGCGGCCGCGCCGCGCCGTGCCGTGGCGCTGCGCCGCTGTGCCGCCGTGGCGTGGCGCCGCGCTGCGCCGCTGTGCCGCCTCGGCGAGGGCGCGCCGCGCGGCGGCCGCGCGCGCGCAGCCGCGCCCAGCCGCGCCGGCGGTGCCTGCCTGGGTCGCGTGGCGGCGGGGCCGGATTCGCGCTCGCTGCGTGCATCCCATTACCCGCGCATCCAAACCTCCTTCACCACTGCGCTGGCGGCGTACGAGTCCGCGGCGGCGGCGGCGGCGGCGGCGGCGGCGGGGGGGCGGGCGCTCGCGCGGCGACGCTGCGCTGCGCTGCGCTGCGCTGCGCGGCGCGTCTGCGGCTGCGGCTGGAGAGAGGCGCGCGGGTCTCCCTCGCTTCGTTCGTTCATTCCCGCCAAGGCGCAGGTGGCGTGCAGGCGCGCAAGCACCCTGGCGAGCGAGCAGAGCGAAGCGAGCGCGCGCGCAAAAGGGGCGGGCTGCATCGCGGGGAGAGCGCCCGGGGGTGGGCTCGCTGACTTGCTTGCGCTGCTGCTCGTGACCGCCTCGGACTGCACGCGGGGTCGTGCAGGTGGCGCTGGGCTAGACGGCGGCGGACGAGCTGGACGAGACGAGCCGGGAAAATGGGGGACCTGTTCGAGTTCGACCTGCTGCTGCCGGGCGTGGTGACGGACAGCGGCGGCATGTTCCTGGAGGAGCCCATGGGCGGCCACGGCGCGCCCATGGGCCAGCCGCCGGGCCAGCCGCAGCAGCAGTACTACGACCCGAGCGCGCAGGGCGGCCAGCCGCTGCGACTGGCGTCGAGCGAGGGCTACGATGACTTGGGCGCGCCGCCGGTGGCGCCCGGCGCGCCGAAGGTGACGGCGGCCGGCGGTCGCCCGACGCGCAAGGCGACGCGCGTGGAACGCACCGCGAGCGAGGCGAGCGGGAGCGGCGGCGGCGGCGGCGGCGGCGACGAGGACGACGCGGAGAAGAAGGCGAAGCGGCGCAAGCAGATCGCGGCGGCCAGCCGCATGTCGCGCGCGCGGCGAAAGCGCGAGCTTGAGGATCTTCGCGACGAGAACGAGCGGCTGCGCGAGGAGCGGTCTCAGTTCCTGGCCAAGATCGGCGAGCTGCAGCTCAAGGTGGAGAGCCTGCGCGAGCAAGGGTCAACAGACATGCGCATCGAGAACGAACTCCTGCGCGCGCAGCTTGAGGAGCACAAGCGGTTCGTGGCGTGCTTCAAGCGGCTCAGCGAAGGCGCGCCCTCGTCAGTAAACGCGCGGCACGCCATTTACAAGCAGGGCGCGGACACGGCGCAGGCGCACGTGCTGGGCCTCGTGTCGCAGAGCCAGGCGGACAACTGGAAGCAGGCCACCGTGCCGCTCGAGGCTGACCTGCCGTACCAGAACCTCTCTGTGTTTTACAAGTTCATTGACGAGTACGGCACGGTCAAGAAGGAGTCCGCCAAGGGCCCGGCCGCGCCGGACCTCGACCCAGACGCCAAGCCGCGCCGCCGCCTCAACGTGCGCGTGGATGTGCTCTTCCCCGGCATCGACGCCGCCTCGCTGGCCGACTTCTTCTGGGAGTCCTTCTCCAATACGGCCACGCAGCAGCGCCTGTACTCGATCCGTGGCGTTGAGATCACCCCGCTTACCGACGACATGCCGGACAAGGATACCAAGATGCTCTACTACCGCGAGCGCTGGGAGGATTCCAAGGACCAGGACCTCGTCCTCATTTGCAACCGTCGCCGAAAGGAGCTCGCCAAGTCCACGCTTGCGCTTCCATACGGCTCAAAGGCGAAGCCCGCCGTCGGCAAGGTCGCAGCCATGATCATGGCGCTCAGCACCACGCAGCACTCGGCCGCGCCCGAGTACGAGAACGCCAACCGCATCAACTCCCTCTTCGTGCAAGGCGCGATTATTTGGAACGTTCTCGCCGATTCCCGCCTCTGCGTCGTCTTCAGCTTCCCTGACGACATCAAGCTCAAGGCTGTCAACTGCATCGACGATGTCATCAACAGCGAGGGCGCCATCACCATGAAGTTTGTCGACATCCTCAAGTCCTACCGCCAGGAGCTTGGCAACCGCATCTGATGCCATCATAGACACACCTCTGCGGAAGCGAGAAGCAAATGACGAATGAAGGGACGTCGAGCGAACGAGCGAGCGAGCGAGCTCAACGACAAGACGGACTCTTTTACATTATCTCTCTGATCAAACGATGTGCAGCTGTCAGCTCTGCGATGAACGATGACCCAGAGCCGAGGCAGCCAAACGAGAAGACGGGTTTCTTCACGTGGTGGTTCGTACCTGGTACGTTGATACCGAACGATACCCAGCCTAACGATACCCAGACAAGGGGTTTGTCGTGCTTTGTGTCCTGCAAACAAATGCTTCGTGCCGCACGAGAAAACGCTTGTGGTGCTACCCCTGGTACCAGGTACCCGTTGGTACCACCATGGTACCTGGGTGCGACACTGCGACCTCCTAGTATCAACGAGTGCGTCGTGCCTTGCGTGCCTTGTGGCCTCCCAAAGACAGCATTGCAGAGGAGAGCGGGTGGGTGGCTCCCGCGCAACCCATCGGCCGCTGACGATGCTGGCCGCTGGCGGCGCGACCGGCGGCGCTCAGCCTCAGCTTGCCGGGCCCTGCCGGCGTGGTGCCAGAAGTAGTACAAGTCAGTAGTAAAACCACTGCATCAGGTGGAGCGAGACTCGGAAGATGAAAGTATGACACATGCCATGCAGGGATGTGCCACCCCGGCACGCTCAAGACCGACAGCTACTTGCGGACGCTCTCGGGGCCAGCGGCCCGCGAGCCGCCGCACCGCGCCACGAGCCAGCCTTGCAGCGGCCTCACGCGGCCTCATTGTCAGTGTCAGGTTCCCCTCGCTCTTGGGTATCTTAGCTAACCTACTAAAGAGCGACGGCCGTGGCCGCGGCCATAGACCGCGCACACCGTGGCTTCCCTCCAGTGCTAACAACCACTTCGCTCCTCGCCAGTTGCTGTGAATGTAGTGGCGGCTTGCGTAAAATTTGGCGCGTGCCGCAGTCGTGCCGCAGCGGCGCAGCCGCAGCGTGCTCACCCGCTCTCGAGCCAACAGACCGTCAAAGGGTCTTGGGCTCGCTCCGAGTTGGCTCGAGCCTCGGCGCCTCGCTCTCGCGCTCGGCTGCAGGCAGGCAGGCAGGCAGGCAGGCAGGCAGGCAGGCAGGCAGGCCGCCGGCCAGCAAAGGCGCCGCAGCATTCGCTAGGCCTTGCCTTGCCTCGGCTCGCAGGGCCTTGCCTTGCCACGGCAAGCTCGGCGTGGCAAGCCTTGTCCTGGCCGTCCTGACAGTACAGCGGGTTCTGTCCGCGCACATGTCCACGCTCAAGGCGCTCCGTACGAGCCTGCGACTGAGCGTGGGGTCGCGGCAAGCGACTGGCAAGGGAGCGGCGGCGGAGGGCGAGCAGCTGGACGAGCAGCAGCTGCTGGAGGATCATGAGCCGCTGGAGGAGGAGAGCAGCATCATCGACTACCGCAGCGTGAGCGTGGACGCGGTGCAGTCCGTGCTGGCGCGGGTGCTGGCCGGGAAACTGGCCAAGGGGGTGCGGCTCTTCGTAGCGAGCCGCGACCTGAGCGACCTGGTGCCCGAGGGCACGACCATCGAGCTGGTCAAGGCGAGCAGAAAGGGCGCCTGCGTGGGGCGCGTACCCTTTGTGAGCGGGACGGTGCGGTTCCGCGCGGGCGAGGACGCGCAGGAGAAGGCGCGCGGGGAGTGGACCACGGAGGATGTGGCGACCTACGTGGTGATGGCCGCGACGCGCGGTATGCCGGCCGGCAAGCAGTTCTACCTCAACGCCGTGGGCAAGCGCGGCGTGGGCCAGGCGTACCAGGGCAGCTTCGTGAGCCACGCGCGCAGTTGCAGGTTCTCGGACCTCGTGGCGGCGCTCTCGGACCACTTTGCTGGCAAGCGCGCCGAGCAGCGCTTCGTGTGGCTGGACGTCTTCTGCGCAAATCAGCCGCTGCTCACGAGCAGCGACAGCGGGGTTGCGGAAGAAATGGTGCAAGCTCGCGAGCGCATCGTGCGCAGCGGTCTGCACACCGCCATTGACCGCTTCGAGGAGGCCGTGGTCTTCTTCGACCGGTGGGACGAGCCGGCGCCGCTGCAGCGCGCGTGGTGCGTGTGGGAGATCTACGGCGCCGCCACGAGCAGCAAGCCGCTCGAGGTGGTCTATGCGCCGGGCCAGCAGGACGCCTTTCTGCACCAGCTCTGCGAGGACTCTGCGTCCGTCGGCGCCACCATGGCCGACAAGATGGACATGCGCAAGGCGCTGTGCTGCAAGCCTGAGGACAAGGCCATGATCGACAAGGCGGTGCAGGACAAGGTCGAGGGCGGCTACACGGCGCTCAACATGGAGGTGCAGGGCCGTCAGCGCTCCTGGCTCATGGATATCGCGCGTAGCCGCATCGAGCAGCTGCGGGCACAGGGCGCCGAGGCGCAGGAGGACCTCTTGCCGCTGCTCGAGAACTTCGGCAACCTGCTGGACGAGCAGGCGGGATATGACGAGGCGCTGCAGCTGTACGAAGAGGCGCTCGCCGTGGCGCGGACGCTCTTCGGCCCGCGCAACGCCACCGTGGCCGCCATTGCTCACCGCATGGCCGTCACCTACGAGCATTTGCGCCGCTACGAGGATGCAATGCGCACCTGCGACGAGGCGCTCGACATGTACCGAGAGGCCTTCGACCCGCGGAGCCATCACGTGGCCGCCGCGCTCGGGACCATGGGTACCATCTACGACGCCCAAGGCCTCCACGACGAGGCCTTGCAACACTACACGGACGCGCTCGCCATTTACAGGGCGGTCTACGGTCCGGCCCACGGCACCGTCGCGGACATGCTGAACAGCATCGCCGTCGTCTACAAGGCTCAGGGGCGCTACGAGGAGGCGGTCCAGTACTTTGGCAGGGCGCTCGACATCGAGCGCCGAGTCCACGGTGAGCGCCACACGGAGGTGGCCGAGACCCTCACCAACATTGCTAGCACCTTCAAGCGCCTCGGCAAGATTGATGCCGCGCTCGAATCCTACGAGGACGCCTTGAGCATCTACAAGGAGGTCCTGGGCGCGGACCACTGGAAGACCAAGGTCGTCCAGCGCGCCGCGGACCTCTGTCGAGCCAGACTCGACCACGCCAAGTGATGCTTCGGCGGCCAGACAGAAAGGCCGAGTCCGCGCGTGGTGATGATGATGATGATGATCAATACACATTGTTTTGTTTTGTTTGTTTGTTTGCTACCTCGCGAGCACGGCGACAGCATGGCGCAGCCAAAGCTCACAGCTCAGCTCAGCGAGGGCGCGACCGATGAGGCCCCACGGCGCGAGAACGACGAGATTCCACAGCCTCCATGTGCGCCTTGCCGCCCACGTGCTCGCGCAGCTGCGCAGCACTGGTGAATTGCTTGCGACAGACGTGGCAGTATGAGGCTTTGCGCTCCTCCTCGACGGCCTTGATGTGCTCTGGCGTCTCGCGATGTGCAAAGAGCTGTTCGGGCGTCTCGAACTGAGTCTGGCAGGACCGGCAATAGCACGGCCGCTTGGCGGCAGGCTCGTAGGCAGCGCCGGCGGCCAGGACAGTTTGCTGGCGGTGCCGCAGCGAGCGCAAGTGCCGCTTGAACTCAGCCTTGAATTTGCACTTGAACTTGCAGGCTTCGCAGACGTGCAAGTCGCCCTCGGCGACGTCTGCATCTTCCCCTTTCATCTGTTTGTTCTCTGGCCTGGCCGCTGGTGGCTTGCTGCTGGGGAGCGGCGGAGGCTGCGCGGCGGTCTGCTTGACCTTTTTGGCCTTGGCTGGCTTGTCGCCGGGTACGTTGAATACCTTGCTAATGCCGGCGGCCGGTAGCAGATGCTTGGGCAGCTTCGGGATACGCTCGCGCTCGAGCTCTTCGTCAACGCCGAGGCGCCACTCCTCCTCCCCTGCACTCTTTCCCTTGCCCTTTTCCGTCTTGCTGCTGCCCTCCTCCTCCTCCTCCTCCTCCTCATCATCATCATCATCATCATCGTCGCTGCTGTCCTCGCCGCTTCCCTCCTCATCCTCGCTCAGTTCTGCCTCCAGCGCCTTGATCTTGGCGTCGAGGTCGTCCAGGTCCACCTCGCCTTGCTCCTCCTCCTCCTCTGCGCGGCGCCGCTTCTTTCCCTTGGCCGCCTCGCCCTTGCGCGCGCGCTCCATGCTGCCCGCCAGCCTCCGCGCCTCGCCTCGCCGCGCCTAGCGCCGCCGCGCCGCGCCGAGCCCGCGCGGCTCTGGTCCCAGCGCGCCTGCGCCGCCGCCACCGGCGCCTCGTAGGCGAGTGGGCCGCTTCTTGGCCCGCCTCGCGCCCGGCCGCGGCGCGGCGCGCGCGCGGGCCGTGCCCGCGGGGCGGTCACCCGGCGGGGGCCGCGTCCCACTGGCGGTCACTCAGCTGCGGTGGTCCCAGGTGCGAGGCAGCAGACTGTGATGATGAGTGAGGTGGTTCCTGCTAGTCGCTTGGCGGCGTTGGCGCTGATTTGCCTTGCGTTGGCCTCGTGGTGTCAACCGAAGAGCGCGCCGGCGGCGCCGCCGCGCGCGAAGCGTCCGCGCCGCGGCCGGCCGGGGCGAGCGAGCTGAGGGTAACGGCGCGGGCGGCGGCGGGTAACTCGGAGTGGCGGGCGTGCCGTCACCGGGCGTCCGCAGTGGGGCGTCCGCGGCACCGGCGCTTTGGCCTCGGCATTGCATTGTTGGCCGTCTGCGCTCTGCAAGCAAGGCCGCGGCGCGGCGCGGGCAGCTCCGCGCCACGCAGCTTCGAGCCGCACGGAGCTGCCAAGGCCGGGGCGGCGCCGAGCCACGCAGCTAGCTCCCCCCGCGCAGGTCCGCGTAGGTCCAGGCAGCTTCGCGCAGCTTCGGCGCGGCGCTCGCGCCGGCGGAAGCGCGCAAGCTGCGCGCCCGTGCCAGCACCGGCGAGCGCGAAGCCGGAGGCCGCGGCCGCTGCGGGCCTGCTGAGCTTCTTCTTCCCAGCAGTCAGGCTTGGCTCAGCCCTCACCTCGCTCGCCTCGCCTCGCCTCGCCTCGCCTCGCTTGGCGGCCGCGCTGGGTGCGCCGGCGCTCGTGATCGCGCGGCCTGCGATCACGAGCGGCACTGCAGCCGCGTCCTGGCCAGTCACGCCTCCGGGTCGCGCTGGCGGCAGAGCCTCCCTCGCCTGCCTCGGAGAGGTCTCGGAGAGTCAGGCTGCCGCGCGTCCAGGCTGCGCGGCGCGCCGTGGCCTCTCCTCCCGCTCCGCGAGGGCGGCCAGCTGCGGCCGGCCGGCCAGGAGAAGCTGTTTTTGCCCACCGGCGGCCAGCCCGCCCACCAGCAGCTCCGCGCGGCAAGCCAGCGGCATCCCGGGCGCGACACGCGCAGCCCGATCGGTGCCGAGCAACTGAAGCACGAGCAAGCAGGCAAGCAAGCGAGCAAGCAAGCAGGCGGAGCAAGCAAGCAAGCGAGCAAGCGAGCAAGGAGCCGCGGCTGGCGCCAGCTCGCGCCGCGCGCGCGCTCAGGCTGGCGCTGCGCGCAGGGGGCTGGCCGTGACCGGCTGCCAGCAGCGCCCACGCGCCCCGACCCGGGAAGCCACGCGCGCGCTGAGCTGGACTTGGCTTGCCCAAGGCCAAGTCGCAGACGCGCGGTGCCTGGCTCGGCAGGGGCCAGTGGCGGCGCCGCTGCGGCGCGGGCGCCCCTCCACAGCCGCGCGGCTGCGGGGGCTGCGGAAGCAGGGCCGCGCGCGCCAGGCGGAGGGCGACCCACCGCAGCTGCGAGGCTGCGGGGCGGCCGGGGCGGCGAGGAGGCGGCCTAGCAGGCAGGCGGCCAGGCAGGCAGGCAGGCAGGCAGGCAGGCAGGCAGGCAGGCAGCAAACGCGGAAGACGCGGCGCGGCGCGGCGCGGCGCGGCGCGGCGGTGGCGCGCGGCGGCGGCGCGCGGCGGCGGCGCGGCGCGCGGGCGCGAGGGCCGACGGTCTGGGAGGGGATCGCTTGGCCGCGGTCGCTCGCGCGCGGGGAACCGGGATCGGCGGGCGGCGCGTTTGAACGCACGGGGGAGATGCACGAGGGGATGGACGCGGACGCGGGCGCGGACGCGGACGCGCGGGCCCGCGCCGAGCGCGCGGAGCGGATGGTGAAGCGGCTGGAGGCGCGCAACAAGGCGCTGGAGGCGGAGGTGCGCAGGCTCCGCGCGCACAGGAATGTGATGGCGCGCGCGCTGGAGGGCGCACGCGTGCCCATGTGCCGGTACAAGCGCGACGAGGGCAAGACGCTGGAGTGGGGAAACCGCGTCTTCTGGGAGAAGGTGCAAAAGCGCAACCTGACGGACACAGTGGCCATTGGCAAGTCGCTCAGGGACGCCGGCTGGCCGATGATCGGCGGCCAGGACAATTTTGCATGGTACGAGATCGGCACGGGGGGCCAGGCCACCTCCCTGGACCCCGGACTGGAGCTCGGCCTGGACGACCACAAGGATGACATGGGCGACGGCGTGGGCAGCATGCTCATGTCCAAGGTGAACCTGGACGAGAGCCTTGGCGCCGATGACGCGAGCAGCGTCAAGGTCGAGGTTGATGTGGTGCCGCCGACCGCGGCGGAGGAGCTTCTCGGTGTGCCCGGGAGTTCGCTGCAGGCCAGCGTCAGATCATCCTCCAGCAGCTCAAGCACCAGCACTGGCGTGGCTGCGGCATCGCAGCAGCCTGGCAGGCGGCGCGCGCGAAGCGCGTCAATGAGCGACGCCGAGGTGCTACCAACCGTGAACGAGGCGGGCGGCTCAAGCTGTGATGAAGATCTCGAAGAGGAAGACGTTGACGCTGGGAACGACGACGAGGACGAGGACGAGGACGAGGACGACGATGACGAGAACGCGAGCCCGGACGAGGACGCCGACCATCGCACGTTCGCTGTCGGGTTCTGGACGCCGCGGCTGGAGACGACGGGTAGTCTGACGCGCGCAGCGCTGCTGGAGCTGCTGTCGGGCCAGTCCCTGCCGGCGATGGTGGGCTACCTGGACCGCGATGGCATCTACCGGTTCGCGAACGACGCGTACAGGAATTTTGTGAGACAGCCGCGGGTACTCGGTCTCCACTACAAGGACGTGCTCCCGAGCAAGGTGGTGGCGGTGATCGAGCCACGGCTGGAGCGCGCCCTCCAAGGCGAGGCACTGTCGCATCGGTCGACTGTACCGCGGCCGGACGGAGCCAAGGGCCCGGACGGGGAGCCACTGACGCTCTCGTACGAGGTACGCACGGTTCCGGATGTTCGCAACGGCGGCGTGCAGGGATGCCTGATCGTGGCTTTTGACGTGACGGATCGAGTCAGGCACGAGAACGCTCTGGAGCGCGCGAAGCACGAGGCGGAAGCCGCGAGCCGCGCCAAGTCGGAGTTCTTGTCAGTGATCACGCACGAGATCCGCACGCCGCTGGTGGCTGTGCTTGGATTCGCGGAGCTCATGGAGCGTACGGAGCTGTCTGGCCAGCAGCTAGAGATGCTCAAGCAGATTGCAAACTCGGGCGAGCTGCTCTTACAGCTACTCAATGACATTCTGGACATGGCCAAAATCGAAGCCGGCAAGCTGGAGCTAGAGCAGGGCGAGGTGAAGATCTTCACGCTGCTCAAGACCGTGCACGACATCACCAGCGGGCCGGCGCAGCGCAAGGAGCTGGACTGGGTGCTGGAGATCGGCGAAGGCGTCCCGACGGAACTCATCGGCGACCAGGCCCGCTTCTCGCAGATCTTGCTGAACCTGTTGGGCAATGCCGTCAAGTTCACGCCGCGGGGCGGCCGCGTGACGCTGCGCGCAACGGGCATCGAGGCCGGCACGGAGCTCGCGGATCGCGCCGCGAACCTTGGCTCGCCCGTTCAGACCGTCTCGCGCTCGCGCTCCAACACCGAGGACCGCAGCAAGCGCCTGCGCGGGTCGCGCGCTTCGTCCGTGGCGGCGCTCTGCCTCGAAGTGCGCGACACGGGCATCGGGATTGCGCCGGACCGCATCGAGCGTGTCTTCGATGCATTCACGCAGGGCGAGTCCAGCACGACGCGCAAGTATGGCGGCACGGGCCTCGGTCTGCAGCTGTGCAAGCGCCTCGCGCACCTCCTGGGCGGCGAGCTCTCCGTGCAGTCCACGCTCAACGTGGGCAGCACCTTCCGGGTGGTCATCCCGATTGCCGTGCGCTCCGACACGGTCTTTCTGCCGACGGGCAAGGTGGATGCTGCTTACCTCTCGCGCCTGGCGTCCTGCGCCAGCTTCCACGAGCAGGCCGTCGGGATCGCGCCCGAGACCGAGGCGGACGTGCCCGTGCAGGCCGTCGAGGAGCTGCACGTGCTTCTCGTTGAAGATACGCCTGTGAATCAGGTCATCATGCGCCGCTTCCTCGAGGCCGCCTGCGTCATCGTGGACACGGCTGACAACGGCGAGGAGGCCGTCAATAAGTTCAAGAGCACGTGCGACGGCGTCGGCCGCCCGTACGACCTCATTTTCATGGACATTCAGATGCCCGTGATGGACGGCTTCGACGCAACGCGCCGCATCCGTGCCATCGAGGCTGACACCGGCCGCAGCCGGATCCCCCTTGTTGCGCTCACTGCATTTGCCGTCAAGTCGGATCTGCAGCGCTGCCTCGAGGCTGGCTGCGACCGCTTCCTCATCAAACCCGTGAAGCGCAAAGATCTACTCGCCGCCATCGCGCAGTATCGCGGCGCGCCCATGCACGCGCCAGAACCTCTTCCGGCAGATGGTGCTGACGCGGAGGACTCGCGAAGACGTCGCGGCTCTTCGAACTAGAGAAAAGAAGGGACGAGGGGAACGTGAAGAGCCAGAGAAGTCGAGGCGCGCTTCCCCCCTCCACGCTCCTGCACCCTCCACGCTCCTGCAATTTTGTGAATCTGTATTCGTGCAAGGCCTGCCGGTCTGTGTATAAGTATGATGTATGTTTTGCTGAGCTGCATCCATGGAATCCGAAGCTTGAGAGAGAAGAAAATTGTGGAGCTACGCCCGTGAGCCTGACTTGTCTGAATGTCTTCTCTGGCCGTCGCCTATGCGTGCGCCCCAGCAACGCCGATGTGGCAGCCCGCCACATGACATACACGCGGCCCGCAAGCGACCACCAAAATGCCCTTTCTGTGCAGTGCCAGACGCTCCCTGGGACCACAATCGCCGGGTCCCGCATACATTGGACGGATGCAGCACTCCCACGAGGTGCGGGCGAATCCAAGGTCCGCCGCTCGACCGCCTCTCCGCGGAATTGGCGGCCGTCCATGTGAGCCCAAAAGTCGGGCAACTTGTTAACCCCAAGAAGTTGCAGAAACACACAAAATGTGTTGTGTAACATTGCCCCGCAGCAAGCCAGCTTCAGAATAGCGACCGCCATTTGAGTCTTTTGAACCTCCCAAAGCTCCCGCAGCAAGAAGGCTGCGGGAGCGAGCTAGGAGGCTTTCGCAAGTCCGCGTCCATGGCCGCAGCCCTCGCTGACATACCGCACCAGGGCCTCGCCAGCATTGCAGATAGCTCGTCGCGGAGAGGTCGCTGTTTCGCTCTACCTACTTTTAATAATCAAAAGTTAGTCGTCCACTGTCCACCAGCCTGTTGGCTGGCCAGCCCCTTCCCGTCCTAACAGTGTGAAGATGATCTGCTCCTTGCTTGGCAACACAGCGACGGGCGGCCCACAGCCGCCTCTACGGCTCCCCCTGCCAAGCAACCCAGCTGTGCGGGCAGCCCCTCCACAGCGCCGAGGAAAAGCAACTGGGCTTCGCCTTGGTGAGCCCCGGCCCGAGCGAGCGCAGGCGCTCTCTCTCCAGGCCAGAAACGAACGACGGCATGCCCTCCGGCGCCTGTAGCAGCGCAGGAGTAAGCTCGAGCGCGCGCGCGCTCACCCATCCGCAGAGCAGAGCGAGCCCGTCGCTTGACGGCCTGCCTGGCTCCGGCGGCCTGGCTGGCTGGCAGGCAGGCAGCCTGGCTGGCTGGCTGGCGGGCGGGCCAGGTGCTGGCGGGGCGCGCTCAGCCCCGCTTGACCCTGCGGGCGAGCCTGCGCGCGGCGGGGCGCTGCGGGGCCTCGTGCTGGCGGCGGCGGCGGCAGCGGCGGCGGCGGTAGGGGCCTGCGCGGCTAACCTGGCGGGCGCTCGACCCGACCGACTGACTGCCTCCGCTGGCCGGGCGGCCGGCCAGCAGACCCGAGCGCGGCCTCGCGGCGGCGTAGGCCAGCGAGCGATGCAGAGCGACGCGGCGCTGGCGGCCTCGCTCAAGGTCTCGCTCGTGGAAAAGGGGCCGGGCAGCATTGTGGATGGGATGGGAGACGCGGCGGCGCGACGGGCACGCGCGGAGCGCGACGCGCTGGCCAAGGTGCTGGACGAGGCGCCCGCGGCGCGCGGCGAGCCCCTGTGCGTGTACACGGGCGAGGAGCGCGAGCTGGTGTACGGCAACGCGGCCTTCTGGAGCCAGGCGCCGCAGGGCAAGGTGGGCGTGGGGTGCGCCCTCGCAGGCCTGGCGTGGCCGCCGCTGTCCAAGCGCAAGCCGTGCCCCGGCCAGCAGAAGCCGCCCAGCTGTCTGCGGTGGGAGGAGACGCCGCTGCAGGTGGTGGACGGCGTGCAATGGTTCTATGCCGTGGGCCTCCGCGCCGAGACGGCCGCTGTGGAGACGACCATCGAGGAGGCCAGGGCCAAGGGCATCGGCGCCGACGTGGCATTGGCGCGACCCGACGTGTTCGTCCTGTGCCTGGACGCGGACGGCGGCATCGCGTACGCGAACGAAACTTTCTCGGAGGTCTTTGCACAGTGCAAGAACGCGCGCGGCGATCGCGCGGCGCACGTCTTCGCCGGCCAGCCGGAGGCGGCGGGCTTCCTGCGCGCGCTGCACTCGCGCGAGGAACACAGCTTCCGCGCTTCAGTGCGCTACGGCCTGTCTAGCGCGCGGACTTTTGACGTTCGCTGCACGCCTGTCGACGAGAAGGGCTCCGGCGCCTGCCTCGTCTTCGTGGGCATCGAGGTCTCGGACCGCCGCGTCCTTGACCGCGAGCTGGCTCGCGAGCGCCGCGCCACCTACCTGGCGGCGCGCTCCAAGTCCAATTTTCTCGCCGTGATGACGCACGAACTGCGCACGCCGCTCGTGGCCATGATTGGTCTGGTCGAAGTCCTGCAAGACACAAACGTTTCGCCGCGCCAGAACTCGATGCTCGATGACATGGCAAGCTCGGCGCAGCATCTCATTCAGCTCACTGGCAATATTATCGAACTTACGCGCTACCGCATGGGCGGCGTGCGCTTCGCGTGGGACGCCGTTCCCTTCCCGGACCTTTTCGCCGATGTCGAGTGCCTGGTGCGCTTCCTGGCGGCGGAGCGCAACATACAGCTGCTCATCAACATCGAGCCCAACGTGCCGTCCATCGTCTTGGGCGACCGCAGCAAGCTCGTCAAGATTATCTCGTTTATTGTCGAGAACGCCATCAAGTTCTCCCACAAGCACGGCGACGTCGTCATTCGCGTGTCTCGCAGTGGGCCTGGATGGTTCTCGCGCAGCCCGGCCTACAAAGACGGCGAGGATGACGTCTGCAGCAGCCGGGCCAGTCTCAGCCTCAACGAGAGCCGTGGTGCGCCGGCCGTGGAAGAGAAACACACGGGCATCTGCGAGTCCACCTCGCCCATGTCGTGCAGGTCCAGCTCCTTCGACGTCTACGACGAGCTGGCCGAGAATAGCGCAGAGGAAGAACCGGAGGACTTTGTTGACGAGAGCCTCTTCCTGCTGGGCGCAGCCATGCCCCGGCGTCGACCTTCCTCCGCGCAGCGCGCGGCCAATCCGCTGCAGCAGACCGCCCTGCCAGAGTCCTGCTCGCCGTCAACGCCAGCAGCGCCGCGCCCTCGCCGGGGCTCGCAGGAGCGCAGCCTTCCAGCGCCACCACCGCATGCCGACGCGCCCGCACACTCGCCCTCCAAGTCCCCGCCGCCGCGGTCCCGCAAGTCTGGGTCGTCCATGCACAACAAGAGCGACACAAAGCGTCACGACGAGATTCTCTTCAACGAAATCGTTGTGGAGATTCGCGACTACGGCGTAGGCATCGAGCCGGCCGACCAGGCGCGCATCTTCGAGGCCTTTGAGGTCTGTGACGACTCCTACGCGCGCAAGCAGGGCGGACCGGGCCTGGGTCTCACGCTCTGCCGCGACGGCCTTGAGCTCTTTGGCGGCTCCATCACGCTTGAGTCGGAGCCTGGCGTCGGCAGTGCCTTCACGCTGCACCTGCCACTCCCGGTGCACGAGTCTTCGCGGCCGCTGCTGCCCACGGCGCAGCCCGTTGCGCTTTGCCCGGCAGCCTGGAAAGTCGAGCCGGTGCAGCAAGTTGAGGCGCGGTCCCGCGAGCGTCGGCCCTCGCTTGGCGCCTGCAGCGAGGCCAGCGATTGCCTGAAGGGACTCCGCGTGCTCCTCGTCGAGGACACGCAGCTCCTGCAGGTGATCATGACCACTTTTCTGGAGCGGGCCAACATGAAAGTCACTCTCGCCAAGAACGGCCAGGAGGCTGTGGACGCCATCGAGTCACAGGGCCACGATGCCTTTGACATTGTTCTCATGGACCTCCAAATGCCCGTCATGGACGGCTTCGAGGCCACGCGCAGGATACGCTCCGGCGAGACTTCGCTCGGCTCCCGCATCCCTGTGCTCGCCCTCACCGCCTTCACTCAGGCTCGCGAGCTCGACGCCTGCCTCGAGGCAGGGTGCGACAGTTATCTTATCAAGCCTGTCAAGCGCGACATCCTCCTCACTGCCATTGACAATGCGGTCTCCAAATTCAGGGCTGCCTGATGGCACGAAATGGAGAGCGTGCGTCACGTGCCGTGCAATGACACCACACACCACCCTATGTTGTAAAGAAGTCTTCAATTGATCACAGTGCTCCTTCTCGCTTGTTTCCTTGTGCGGCGCTGGCGGCAAGCTTGCAGAGATGCTCCGGAGGCAGGCAGGCAGGCAGGCGAGGCAGGCAGCATACAAAAGGAAAAATTACGTTGTTTGACCAGCATCGAGACATGCCATGCGGCGCGTCTCGGATAATTTGAATGGCTGTGGGCGGGTTGGTCGTTCAACCCGATATATAAAGAAAAAAAGGGGAGGAGGGAAAAAAAGCGGCAATGCGCTTTGCACGCGCATACACGCACGCACGCTCAGCTCAAAGACTCATGGAGAAGTCACAGGGTGCCGGAAGCCAAGAGACGAGGTCGTCGTTGGCAGCGTCGCCAAGGTCGGCTGCCTCGTGAGCATTGTAGTGAGACTTGCGGATCGCGCAGGTCTTGGAGCAGAGCTTGGTGACCCAGGGGTGCTTGGAATCCTCGCGGAACTGGAAGCGCACGACGGTGTCCAGGCGCGTGTCGCAGGGCGACTTGGTGGACTCGCGAACCAGACGCTTGCGGCGCGAGTAGACAATGACGAGGCGCAGGCAACCGTCCTTGAGGGTGGCGGTGTACTTGGCGTGGTTCTGCGGCCGCTCCATGGGAAGCGGGGGCGGGACGTCCCAGCGGTGCTCCTTGCCATCGAGAATGTAACGCTGAAAGCCGGAGGAGAACAGCTTGGCGCTGCAGACCGTGTCGAGGGCGCCGGGCGAGTGCGACATGGTCAGGTTGGTCTCCATCATCCGCGTCATGCGGCGAAGGATGAAGGGGACGCCCATAGCCTCGCGAATGCTCTCGAGCACGTTGAGCGACTCGGGCAAGCGCACCCACTCGCCAGTGAGGTTGTTGCGCGGGTCGCGGTCCGGCACGAAGACGAGTTCGTTGCTGAGCGAGAAGAGAATCTTGGCGCCATCGGGCTCGGCAGTGGGCACCTCAGGACCAAAGGACTGCGGCGAGGCCGTGGCGTCAAAGGTCAGGGCATCGAGCTCGAGCACGGAGCGCGGGCTCTGATGCGCGGCCTTGTTGGGGTTGATGAGGTTGCTGGAGCGGCCGCGCGCAGCGGCGGCGGCGGCCGTGGCGGCCATGGTCTTGAAGGTGTTGGTGTAGTGCATGATGTTGGCGTTAAAGCTGCGCTCGGCCTCGATGGACGGGCGCATGGGCTCGCCCGAGGCAGAGGCGGCCGCCGCGGCGGCGCCACTCCAGGACGAGTGCGCGGCGGCCGCCGCGGCGGCGGCCGCAGCGGCCGCAGAGGTGGTGCCGCTGTCCTTGTTCCAGACCTGGGTCTTGAAGAGGTAGTAGAGCTCGTCGATGCTGATGCGGTAGCGCATGAGGAACTTGCAGAGCAGGTCGAGGAGGATGGAGAGTGCAAGCGAGGAGTGGCTGGACGAGTCGCAGTTGAGGCTGGCACCGCGCAGCGCCGACTTGATGGTGTTGGTGAACTCCTGCTCGTCGATGAGGAAGTAGGCGAAGTCCTTCATGATGTCCACGAACTTGAGCGAGGCGCCGGGAGGCGCACCGACCGGCACGTGATCAAGCACGGAGAAGTCGATGTCAAGCGGCTGAAAGTCGTCGAGGCTAGCGAGGTCGTTGGCGATGCTGCCGCGGTCGGCGCCGCCATAGAGCGAGTCGTTGTCGCCGTCGGCCGAGGCGGCGACATGGTCGGCGTCGTCGCTCTGTGTGCTGAAAAAGTCCATGCACTCGTTGATGTTGCGGGCGAAGTCGTCGACCGAGATGACCGAGGTGGCATCGTGCGAGCCGGGGAGCTGCACGCCCTTGTTCTCGGCGGCCAGGTCCGCGAGCGGCGTGCAGGACTTGATGTCCAGACGCAGAAGGCTGCGCAGCACGTGATAGAGCAGCGTGCGGCGCTGCTCGAGCGTGGTGGGCGGCACCACGACGCCGACGGGGGAGCCGGGCGCGGCCGGCAGCTCCTCAGGGCGCTGCTGCTGCTGCTGCTGCTGCTGCTGCTGGCGCTCGCGCGCGGCCGTGTCGATGGCGCCGAGGTCGAGCATGAGGTTGCGAGGCGGCAGCGGCGGCGGCACGGCCTGGCGGCGCTGTGGGTGCGCATGGGCGTGCGGGTGCGGGCAGCAGAGCGCGGACTCGGCATCATAGTGCGGCTCGCCCTTGACGGTGGACATCATACCATCCAGGACATCCGTATCGTGGCCGTCCTCGAGGCTCGAGAGCGTGCCGAAGGTGTCGTCGTCCATATCGTACTGGTGCGCGTCTCCAAGGAGCGAGTCGTGGTCGTCCGAGAGCGAGGCGCGGGCGCGCTTGGTGGCGCGCACGCTGTTGCCGCCGGAGCGCTGCTGGCGCTTGCGCGACGAGGCGCTGTTTACGCCGTTCATGAGCGACGAGGCCGGCGGCAGGAGCGGCGGCTGCTGCTGCAGGTGCTGCTGCAGCTCCTGGAGAGGGTCTGCGGACGCGAGGACAGCCGCCAGCGTGGGCGGCGCAACGGAGGACGCAATGCGCAGCATGGCCGGGCTGAGGAGCGCCAGAGGCCGGTCCTTGGCGACTGGAATGGACTTGGGCACGGCCTTGCGGGAGCGCTTGAACTCGTCCTGCAGCTCGAGCTGCATCTTGAGCTGCGCGGGGAGGCGCTCCAGGTTCTGGCGCTGGCGGCGGCGGCAGAAGAGCGTAAAGGACGGCGTGTCGGCGATCATGATGACGCGGTAGGCGCCGGCCGGGGTCTCCTCGAAGACGTAGGCACGAAGCACGTGTTCACTCTCGCACGTGTGCTTGTTGGCCACCCACGCGTAGTGCCAGCCACGCTTGGCCTTGTTCACCACGAAGCACGGGCTGCTCGCGTCCGTCACGACGGCGCCATCCTCCAGCTCGCCCTCGAGCCACGGGTTGAACTGCTCTGCCTTGGTGCGCAGGTTGTCCGCAATACGCGCCTTGGTAACAATCTCCTCGAGCTGCAGACCGGGCTCGGCGTCGCCCTTGTTCGGCAGCTTCACGAACTCCGCCACCACGCGAAGCCGCTTGCCGTCCGGGTTCTCCACCTCGAGGTATGCCGGCCGCCCGCAGAACCCGCGCAGCTTGTGCTCATCCGAGCAGATCGGGAAGCACCGCAGGTTCTTCAGGCCCGACCGCTTGTTGTTGCGCTGGTACCGCCGCGTGTACAGGTGCGCGTCCACAAAGCCCGCCTTCATCGTGCTCACCGCTGTGCTGCGTGAGTGAGTGCGCGGCCTGGCCGACTCGAGTCTGCCTGTGCCTGCTCGGCTGCCTGCTCGGCTGCCTGCGCGGTCCTGCGCGGTCCCCTCGCGTCCCGTCGTCGCGTGCGCGCTGCTGTGCAGTGCGCTTCTCTCCCGCCCGCGCCTTGCGCAAGCCGTCGTAGAGGCTGCGTCGAGCAGAGAAGTCGCTCTGCCGCCTGCGCGGCGCGAGCGCAGCAGTGCGCCCCACCTGCTCCTGCTCTTTTCTTCCTCTTCCCTCACCAGTTGTTTGTTTGTAAGCGCCGCGCCAGCGAGCGAAAGCTTTGCCGCCTGCCCCCCCTGGCGATGTCAGCCCAGCCACAGCCGCCTTCTGAGTCGCCCGCGCTGAAGCGCTCCGCTGCGCTGCGCTGCGCTGCTACGCGCCGCGCGGCTGCCCGCCACGCCGAGCGCTTGGCTGCGGCTGCGGCTGCCGCTGCTGCTGCTGCTGCTGCTGCTGCGTTGCGGTTTTGCCCTCCCGCCGCCACCGCCGCGCTTTGCAGTGGTCGATTTGAATTGCGAGTGCGAATTCGAATTCGAATTGACCTTGGACGCCGCGCCGCCGCCGCGCCGCGCCGAGCAGAGCAGCGCTGGACGGGCGCCGGCCGAGCGTGCGTGCGTGCGTGCGTGCGACGGCCGGCGCCAGGCTCGCTCGCTAGCGAATCGGCTGAGCCGCCCGCGCGGCCGTCAAATGGATCGTTCGTCCGTCAGCGGGGAGGCCCTGCGAGCGCTGTCTGTGCACGCACTCAGGCTGTGGCGCCAGCGAGAGCGGCGTCGACACGCCGGGGCAATCCACGCCCGCGTCGCGTGCGCCACAGGCGACTAGCTAGCGAGCTAGCTGGTGATGGCTGGGAGGCCGCCTGCGACGCCGAGTTGAGACGCCCGGCCGGCTTGGCTGCCCGGCTGGCTGGCTGCCCGGCCGGCTGCTGGCCAAGCGGACGGGGCGAGGTCCGAGCGTCGAGTCGGGTCGAGCCGAGCCGAGCCGAGCCGAGCCGAGCCGAGCCGCTGGCCGAGGTCGATCACCGGTCGATCAATCGAATGAAGCCGCGCTCACCGCTCAGTGCACTCACTCCTCTGCCAAGCACCAGTGATAGGCAAGGCAAGCAAGCAAGCGCAACGCGCACTGCGAGGCGAACTCGCGACCGAGCGCACTTCTTCCAGGCAAGGCAAGCTTAACGCGCGCCGGCGGCGCCGCGCGGCCTCTTCAAGCCCTCTTGTGGCAGATTCTCGCTGCTCTGCCTGCATCGTCATCAGCCCAGGCTAGCTCGCGAGAGCTCGCGCCGCAGCAACGAAGCCGCGGCGGCCACCTCGCCACTGCAGCAGCCAGCCAGCCACCAGCCAGCCAGCCAAGAGCCCGAGACCGCCATCGTCACGGTCACGTTCACGTTAGTAATAAGATGGCCAAGTCCGAGCCGCCGCCGAGCCTGATGAGGCCGGGACGCTTGCTGGCCGGCAGCCTGCCAGGCAGGCTGGCAGGCTGGCAGGCGGCCAGGAAGCTCGCTCGACGACGTCTCAGGCAGCCAGCTGAGCGAGCCGCGCGCGGCGCGCCCCGCGGGTGGTGCTGGCCGCGTGGGCGCGCCGCGCGAGCGCCGGCGATTCTCGCGCGCCGCGCTCCGCGCATCTGATCCAGGCGTCGGTCCGCGCGCCGCCGCCGCCTGTCGGACGGTCGCGGGGGCGCGCGCGGAGTCGCCGCGCGCGCCGCCGCGGGACGCGGCGCGCGCGTCCCCAAGGTGGCGCGGCCTCGCTCCGGCCTTGGCGCCACCCCTGACTCGCGCGCTGCCCCCGCGCCGGTCCGGGCCTCGCCGCGGGACGCACGCCATCCACGCGCCGCCGAGACCCGCACCCGACGCCGGGACGTGCGCGCTGCCCCCTATTGCGTATGCGGCGCCCGCATCGAGAGCGGGGCGCGCCTCCAACGCAGGGGGCAGCCCGGGGAGAAAAGGGCCGGAATGAGCGCCGGGGCCCCGCGCCCGGGGGCCGCACGCGGGTGGCGGTCGGCGGCGACCTGGTGTGCGCCAGCCGCCATTCATCACCCCCTATGAAGGAGCGAGGCTCTGCTCTCGTGGTCCGGAGTCCGGACCCAGGGCCAAGCCATGAACTTGAAGGGATGGATCGAGCTGATCTCGGACCGCTTGCCTCGCACTTGGCCATGCCAAACGTGATGATGGTGGCTGGCTGGTGCCACGGGCTGGCGTCCGCCTCGTCCTCCGGTCCGCATGTACATCGCCTCGCAGCTTGAACACGGTGACGTCTGGAACGGCCGAAAACGCTGCGCGCGGCTGCGCGCGTCCGACTCGCCCGGCGCCCGCTCACAGCTGCGGCCGCCAGCTTGGCATCCTTGCGCCTGCCAGCCTGTGAGGGCTGCTTGCTGTTCGGCTGGAGCCTGGCGGTCAAGACGGCGTCTTCTCTCGAGGCTGCAGTGGGCGGCTCGGCAGCCGCAGCGCCGCGCGGCGGGCGTGCGAGTTGCCGGCAAGGTTGCGTAGAGTCCAGGGCTTCCCGGCCACTTTCCCCGCGCTTCGAGTCCTGGCCGACGACTCGGGAGCTGGTGGCGAGCGGCGCGTCGGCGGCGCGGTCCCAGGTCCCCGTCCTCGCAACTGCGAGGATGCTGGCCTCCGCGGCCCTCCGCGGCCGCGCCACCGTAGAAGCGCGCGCGCCTAGCGCCGCCTGCGACGCAGCCACGCGCAGAGCCTGGCTGTGAGCGGCGCGTGGCCAGGCTCGACCAGGGGGAGCAGTACCGCCACAGTTTCGGGCCCGACGAGGCGGTCCAGCTTGATCACAGCACCCCGGAGCTGGCCAAGAAGATGGCCGCGGTGAACCCGGAAGAGGTTCACCACCGCAAGAGTGCGTACTTGTCCGCGGCCGGGCGGTCACGACGGGATGAATTTGCGCACGGTCACTGACGAGAGGTTGCTGAGCGACGCGGCCGATCAAGATCGGATGCAATCATCGTCGCAGTGCTCGCCAGGCGCTCGTGCGGTTCGGGCGCTTTGCATGCTTGCAGGTTTTCCTCATCGTGCGCTCACGCCGCCTTGCAACCCGTCTGATGAGCTCGCGAGGGCAGCCATTGAGGGTTTGCTTGCTTGCTTGCTTGCTTGCTTGCTTGCATGCCGTGGCCGCTTTGGGGATTTGGGATTTACCCTGGTGGTGTGCTTGGTCCGCTCGTGCTTGCTCAAGAAGGATGGGACTCGGAAAGGACGGCCTCAGCCACCTTGGCACAAACGACAGTTCAGGACAAAGGACAGTCCAGACAAACTGCGGCAGACCTGCATTGACTGCCAGAGCGGCCCCAGGCAAGCTGCGGCTGATGAGAGCGGTCCACCCCCCCTGACGGACAGATGAGGCGGCAGACTGCATCGCATCACGTGACACCCGCTGGTCGATACTGAGACAATTTGCACAGCCATCGCCCAGCAAGCTCACGTGCTCATCGTGAGAAAGTCAGTCTCAGGCTGGAAGCTAACCACGGGAACGTGGCAAACCTCGTGCACCGGAGATGGCTGCTCACGTGTGAGCCTTTGCATCTAACTTCACCTCGCTTGCAGCATTGCCATTCGAGGTCACAGAATTGGCAATGCCGCCTCGTCTTTTGACCTGATGTACTCTATTCCCTTGCTTGACTCGCGCAGGTCGATGCCTGCAGAAGGGGACAGCGGCCGAGCAAAGCCGAACATCATTCTTCAAAAGCTTTGGCTCCGTTTTCTCGTCTCTGTGCCTTTCTGTGTTGCTTGCTCGCGCGTCGGTTCCAATCTTTCCTCGCAGTGTCTCCCTGAGTTGCTCAGGCTTGCTCGCGCGTCGGTTCCGCTCTCTCGTCTCTGTGTCTCCCTATGTTGCTTGCCCGCGCGTTGGTTCCGCACTCTTGTCTCTATGTCTCCGCTCACCACTGTCTCGTTTTTTATGGCTTGAATTCTCGTGCTGACCCAAGCTCTTCATTATCACTGCACAACTTTTTTGTTTTGTTTTGGTTTCCGTTTCGAAAAGGGGGCCGCGCGCCTACGCCTTGGGCGGCGTCCAGTCAGGGGGGAAGTAGTGAGGCGGGTGGTCCAGGACGGTGTCCGGGTCCTCCTCGTCGATCCAGCTGTACTCGATCTTGGGCGGGAGCTTGGCAAGGCGGCGCCGCCGGCCCGCGTCCATGTAGGGCTCCGGGTCGCTGGCGAGAATCTTGGCGATCTCCTCCTGCTGCTCCTCAGAAAAGTGCGCGAGCTCGGGGAACTCGCTGCCCTGGTAGATGCGCAGGCGCTCCAAGCGCAGCTTGCGCAGGCGGTTCTTGGGGAGCATGCCGTTCACAGCGCGCGAGAGCTGCTCCTCGGGCCGGCCCTTGAGCTCCACGAGCTCACGCGGCGTCTGCGACTTGAGTCCGCCGGGGTAGCCCGTGTGCCAGCGGTAGAGCTTCTGCTCAAACTTCTTGCCGGAGAAGCGCATGTGCTCGGCGTGAACCACCACCACGTTGTCACCGTGGTCCAGGTGCGGCGAGTACGTCGGCTTGTGCTTGCCCATGATGAGCGGCACGATGCGCGTCGCCATGCGGCCCACCACCTGCTCACGCGCGTCGATGAAGTGCCACAGCACATTGTTCATGCGCGTCTTGCCGCACGACATGGTGCCTGCCGGCCGCTGCTTGTGTTGCCTGGCTTGCTTGCTTGCTCGCTGCCCCGTGGCCGCCCTGATCGATCTGCCGGCCTCGACCTGTCGCGCTCCGCCACGCCGCGCTGCGCCGCGCCGCGCCGCGCCGCGCCGCGGCACGCTGCGCCCCGCCGCGCCGCCGCCGCCGCCGCCGCCGCCGCCGCTGCTGCTGCGCCCTTCCCTGCGCGCCGCCGCTCGCTCGCGGCCTCTCGTCTGCTCGCGGCCTTGCGCAGTGCGGCCACGGCCACCGCCTTCGCTGAAGCGCCCTATCCGTGCAGAAACGCCCTATCGCTCTTCGTCTCTCATGGGGTCCATAAGTCAGCTTGGAGGCTCTCTCTCATACTGGCTTCGACAGGACTGACGGAGAGTCCGGGTCCAAGCCTGAGTACGGGTGCAAGCCTGAGTCCGAGTTCAAGATGCGAGTCCGAGTCTGAGTCTACTTGAATTTTGAAGCTCGAGACAAAGCGCGAATCGGTGCTTTTGCTTTCACGTTCACATTGCACTGGACACGGACAGTAATGTTGTGTTGAAACTATCTCTTCAGGTGTGAATCGCCCTCTCCCTCTCCCTTTCTACTCGGCGGCCTCGGCGGCCACCTCCTCCTGCGGCTCGTCGGAGGCCGCGGCTGCTGGCGGGATGCGGTGGATGGTGTCATGGTCCTCGCAGGTGGAGAGGTTGCCGTCGCGCAGGGCCTGCCACCACTTGCCGAGGAAGAGACGCTGAATGTAGCCGAACCAGGGCGAGATCTTGGTGCCGTTCTTGTCGGCCTCGGCAAGGAAGGTGGCGAGCTCCTCCTCCGAAAAGTAGCGCGCCTCGGCGACCTCGTTCGGCACGGGCGCCACGTCGACGTCGGCCTGGATGACCAGCACGTGGTCGATCTCGTGCTCGGCCCACTGCGTGCCGTCCATCTTGGCGACGTAGTGGATGCGCGTCAGGTAGTGGAACTTCTCGATGGGAACCTGCTCCGGCTTGATGCCGAGCTCGTGCTCCAGCTTGCGGATGGCCGCGCGCTTCACGCCCATGGCGTCCTTGAGCTCCATCTCGTCCTCCACCCACAGCGGGTGGCTGCAGCACGTGTTGGCCCAGAACGCCGGGAAGGTGATCTTGTCGTCCGACCGCTTCTGCAGCATCAGCTTGCCCTCCGAGTTGAACAGGAACACGCTAAACGCGCGGTGCAGGAGGCCCTTGTCGATGTTCTCCGTCAGGTGCGTCTCCAGCTTGGTGCCGGGCCGCACGGCGTTGTCCTCGGTGTCCACCACGATCACGCGCTCCTCCATGAGCGCCACCTGCGTCGGGTCAAACTCCTGTCAAGTCCAGCGCCCGTCTCTCTGCGTCAGTCTCTCGCGTTCTTCTCCCTCCTGCTGCTTCTGCTGCTCCTGCTGCTCCTGCTTCTCCTGCTGCTCCTGCTGCTGCTGCTCCTGCTCGGCCGCCACGCCGACGGAGTTGACGTGCCTGCGTGCGACCATTCCCGTCCGCGAAAGCCAGACAGACAGGCGCGCAACCTGGTTTCCGCCCGCGTCGCGCCACTCACCTCCATGTTGGCCGCCATTCTTCTCGCGCGCTGCTCTGCTCCGATCGCTCGCTCGCGCGCTCGCTCGCTCTCTCGCTCGCGCGCACGCCGATGATGCACGTCTGCTCTCGCTTGCGCGCGCGCTCCGGTGATGGCTGCAGACTCCCACGTCATCACAGTGGTTGCGCAATCGTCTCCGTGTTCACTTCTTCAGACCCCGTTTCCGATACAAAAAAGAGGCAAATTGTTTTCTTGTGTGGTACTACTTTCTCGTCTTGGTCTCCGGCCTTCTCGCTGCCGACTGACAGTGAAATGCGCCTTGATTTTAGAACTATTCTCAGGAGCGCTTCTGGCGCTTGTTGGCACGAGAGAATCCCTGCCAGGACTTGGCGCGGTCCTCACGCGACTCGCGCATGCCCTCCTCGACCTGCTTGACAGTTTGCCAGTACGCAGCCTCGGCCTTCTCCTTTTCAAGCTCGCGTTCGTGGTGCTTGCGCAAGATGAGGTCCTGCTTGCGCCGCTCGTGCTCGCGGTGCGCGAACTCGAGCTTGATCTTCTTGTCCTCCGCCTCGGCGCGCGGGCCGACCTTGCCGTCCACCTCGGCCTCCGAAAATCCCTTGTCGAGCAGGGCCTCACGCTCCGCGCGCACCGACTGCTTGCACTGTCGGATGATGGCGGCCACACGCTCGCGCGCGTCATCCGCTTTGACGCGATCGTACGCGCGCTTCACCTCATCAAAGGCGCTCTGCGCGCGGCTATCGGCGCACTTGTCCGGGTGGACCAGCGTGGAAAGCTTGTGGTACCGCTTCTTCACGTCCGCAGCCGTGGCATCCTCGTTTCCGATGCCCAGCACCTGGAATGGGTTCGTGTTCAGCCACTGGTGGTTCTTGCACAGAATGCGCTCGATCTGGTTCTCGCCCGTCCATCCTTGTGTCTCCGCCGCGTGGTCGACGACGCTGGCCTCTGTCTTCTTCTTCTTCTTCGCGTCCGCTTTTGGCCTGGCCTTGGTCTGCGACTCCAGCGCCTCGATATCATTCATGAAATCCGCCAGAGGATCGTCCTCGTCGTCCTCGTTTGCCTCCTCTTGCTCCTCCTGCTCCTCCTGCTCCTCTGCGCCTTTGCCATCTTCGGCCCTGGCCTTCTCCGGCGTCTTGCCCTCGCTCTCCAGCTGCGCGCGGCACCGCTCCGCGCCCTCGCGCAGCGATGCGTTGCTCGGGTCGTGCTGCGCGCCCTCCTCGTACGCACGCAGTGCCTGGGCGGTGCGTCCCAGGTTCGAGAGCGCCGCGCCGCGCCGCCCGTGCGCCTTGCCCCAGGTCGGTCGTCGTCTCAGGCAGGCGTCTGCGTCTGCAAGCGCCTCCTCGTTCGCGCCTCGCCTCAGATGCGCCGCCGCGCGGTTGCTTAGCAGCAGCGCCAGCTCCTCGACGAGGGCCTCCTTGGCCTCGTCCTCGGCCTCCTCCTCGGCCTGCTCGCACGCGTCCACGCCCTGCGTGTACGCCGCCACGGCGCCCTCCAGCTCGCCCTCCTTCAGGAGGCCATTGCCCTGCTCGCGCGCCCTGCGCGCCGCCGCGGCCGCCTCGTCAGCCATGAGCTCCGACTGAGGTTGGTTTGGTCCTCCTCGTACCCCGGGAGCGCCGCCGAGCCGGTGTGCAGCAAGCGCAGGGCAGCTGGCAGACTTACTTGCGTCAAGAAGCGGCGCGGCGCGGCGCGGCGCGGCGCGACTGCGAGCGCCCGGCCGGCGGAGCTCGCTCTCGCCCGCGTCGCGCGCGGCGCGCGCTCGGCTCTGTCGCTGGTCGCAAAGGCTACACTGTCCAACTTGAGAGCGGCGCAGTGGTTGTTGGCAAGGCGCGGGCGGCGAACAGCGAAGAATACGAGAACGAGCGCAGAGCGGCAAATCGCGGCGATCATCGCGGCAAATCGCGGCGATCATCGCGGCAAATCGCGATCGCCAAGGCTCGCACAAGCTGCACTGCACGAACCGTCACGTCATGCTGCCGTATGTTTTCCCCAAGCCGCTGGTACGCGGCGTCATCGAGACAAGGCCAAATCGCTTCGTCATGATGGTGCGCGAGATGGGCCTCGATGGCGCCGCGCACGAGGACCAGCTGCGCAGGTGTCACTGCCCGGTGACTGGCGACATTGCGGGTCTCGACTTCAACCGAGGCGGCATCCCGTGCCTCATGAGCAAGAACGAGAGCCCCAAGGCCAAGACGGACTTCACCGTGGAGGCCATCTCGCTGGACGCGCCCACGGTGGACCCGGACCGCATGGAGTGGTTCGGGATCAACCAAAACCGCGCCAATCGCTACGTGGAGCACTTCCTCAAACAGGGAGGCTTGCTCGATGTCGACCTCGCGCACGAGGTGAAGCCGGTTAAGGCCTCCCGCGCACGGCGCGCTACGAAGCGTCAGTCCCAGAAGTCAAACCTCGGAGAGGAGGAGGAGAGGGAGAGGAAAAAGGTGGCGCAGACGGATGATTGTAACGATGCACAGGTACAGCGCGAGCGCATCCTGGGGCGGTCCAAGATCGACTTTTTGATCGGCCACAACCACTACTGTGAGGTGAAGACGCCGCTCGGTGGCCTGCCGTCCAGGGGCCACCCAAATTTCGACGCCGTGCGCATGGCTCGGCGCCGTCCCATCGGCGATCGCCTCGTGCGACACTTCGACGACCTCAGCGAGCTGCTCGAGACCGACCCCACGGCGCGCGCCTCCGTCATCGTCTTCTTCATGTTCAACGCGCCGCTCTTCCAGCCTCGACTCGAGGCGCGGCCGGTGGCCGAGGAGCCCTCCACCAGGCAGCAGAAGGACGGCCAGGCCATCCAGGCCGCCGTGCGCCGTGCTCGCGATGCCGGCGTCGCCTCCTGGCAGATCAACACGCGCATCACACCTACGCAGGTCGACTTTATCGATCAATTCTACCTCCCGAACATTGGCGACGAGGTCGATGACATGACCACCAAGGACACTGCGTTGCTCCAGGAGGCTTTGAAATAAAAAAATTCAAGTTAGGAGGAGATCCTCCACTCTGAGTCAGTGACACTGATCACTCTTCTGACACACAACTCGTTGCCGTCCGAGTCTGGCCAGCCTGCAACCAGACGCAGCCGCCAACGAGCGAGCCTTGTAAGCTCGCTGGCGCGACTGCTGTATCATCGATTCGTCAGCGACAGCCAAGCCTTCTCAGACTCTCATCGCGCGCGGCGGCGCGGCGCGGCGCGGTGCAGTGAGCGGCGGCGCGGCGGCGCGGCGCAGCGCAGTCCCGTGCGCCTGCGGCGGCCGGGCCTCGCCTCACTCTCTTGCTCGGCGCGCCTTGGCGGCGGTGTCCTGCAGGGGCGTCGTCGGCCACCAGCCTGACGGCGGGCAGGCAGGCGTTAACCAACGAACGAACGCGAAGAGCAGAGAGCAAAAGGCAAGAGCCCAGAGCCAAGGATGGAGGTGGACGAAGGCTCGTCCGCCGCGGCGCGCGAGGGCCAGGCGCAGCGCGAGGAGGCGGAGACCGCGGCCAAGCGCGAGGAGCGCCAGGAGGCCGCCGCCGCTGCTGCTGCTTCTGCTGCTGGCGACGGCGGCGGCGACGACGGCGGCGACGACGACGAGGACGACGACGCGGCGAACGGCGGCGGCGACGACGACGAGGCTGACGAGGACGACGGCGACAGCGACGGGAAGAAGCACAAGAAGCATAAGAAACACAAGAAGCATAAGAAGCACAAGAAGCACAAGAAGCACAAGCGGAGCAAGAATGACGACGAGGACGACGAAGACGAGGACGACGACGGCGAGGCCGCCGAGGAGAACGGGAATGAAGAGGAGGAAGGCGATGATGAGGATGAGGAGGAGGAGGAGGAGGAGGAGGCCGACGATGACGAGGACTTTGAGGATGACAGCAAGGACAAGAAGCATAAGAAGCACAAGAAGAGCAAGAAGCACAAGAAGCACAAGAAGAGCAAAAAGAGCAAGAAACGCAAGCGAGAGGAGGTCGATGACGATGAAGAGGGCGAAGACGCTGAGGAGGATGGCGGCGGCGGCGGCGGCGGCGGCGACGACGACGACGACGAGGAGGAGCTGGTCGTGCCCGGGAACAAGAGGGCCAAGAAGAAGGTGAAGCGCGAGCCGGCGAGCGCCCGAGCCACGGGCAGGGGCAGCAGGAGCAAGAACGGGACGAGCGCCAGCACCAGTAACGGTGCGAACGACGCGAACAAGTCAGCCAACCTGCTCGACATGGGGCGTTTGAAACTGCTAGAATACGCGATGCAGGCGTACCGCTGGTGGGAGCACGACAAGAAGGGCGACGCGCACTGGGTTCGAATGGAGCACAACGGCATCACGTTTCCGGAACCTTACGTGCCGCATGGCGTCAAGCTGTATTACGACGGCGAGCCCGTGGACCTGACGCCCGAGCAGGAGGAGGTAGCCACCTTCTTTGCGGAAATGCCCATCGACGGGCCGCAGCTGGGCACACCCAAGGTGGCAAAGATCTTCACCAAGAACTTTTTCGAAGACTTTCGCGCCGTCCTCGGCAGGGGGCACAAGATCAAGTCCTTTGACAAGTGCGACTTCACCAAGCTGCGCGAGCACGTCGCGGAGCGGCGCGAAGCGCGCAAGGCCGCGCGCGAGGCCCTGACCAAGGAGGAGAAGTTGCGGCTCAAGGCCATCGATGATGACAAGAAGGTGCGTAACTCGTTCGCCATCGTGGACGGCTACCTGCAAAAGGTCGGCAACACCATGATCGAGCCGCCGCAGCTCTTCCGTGGCCGCGGCATCCACCCCAAAACTGGCAAGCTCAAGGAGCGCGTGCGGCCCTGCGACGTGCAAATCAACCTCGGCCGCGACGACCCGGTGCCCGAGTGCCCCGAGCCTGGCATGCACTGGCAGGCGGTGGTGCACAAGCCCGAGGTGACCTGGCTCGCCGTCTGGAAAGAAAACGTCTCCAACGGCACCAAGTACATGCAGACCGCCGCCAGCTCTGGCTTCAAGGGCGCCTCGGACCGCCACAAGTACGAGAAGGCGCGCGAGCTCAAGCGCCGCATCGGCAAGATCCGGAAGGACTACGAGCAGAAACTCAAGCTCACCAAGCCCAGCGAACTCAAGAGTCGTCAGCTCGGTACCGCTACCTGGGTCATTGACCGCCTCGCGCTCCGTGTCGGCGGCGAGAAGGACGACGACGAGGCCGACACTGTCGGCTGCTGCTCTCTCCGCGTTGAGCACATCACGATCGACAAGAAGGCTAACACGCTCACGATGGACTTCCTCGGCAAGGACTCCATGCGCCACTTTCAGACCTACTCCATGGACGACGAGCGCTACTGCGGCGTCGGCAAGCTCGTGCTCGCCAACTTCGCCAAGTTTCTCGAGAAGAAGAAGCCCGACGAACAGGTCTTTGACAAGCTCAGCGTCACTGACCTCAACGACTACCTCAAGCAGTTCATGAGGGGCCTCTCTGCCAAGGTCTTTCGCACCATGAATGCTTCCGTCACTCTCGAGGAGCAGCTCCCTGAGGTCATGCCGGCCTACCTCACTGTCGAGGAGAAGGTGCTCGCCTACAATGAGGCCAACCGCTCCGTTGCAATCCTCTGTAATCACCAGCGCAGCGTCTCCAACTCGCTCAAGGCGTCCATCCAGAAGTCTGCCGTCGCCCTCGATCTCTTGCGCAAACAGCGCGACGAGCTCAAGGAAATGTACAAGCGCGTCAAGAAGGGCAAGGAACTCAAGAAGCTCAAGCCCTCCCTCGGTCCGGACGCCACCCCGGACGACAGGCGCGCCGTCTCGCACTTGTTCGCCAAAACCCCCAAGTCCGCCGATGACGTCAAGAAGCGTCTCAAGATGTGGGAGACGAAGCTTGTCCAGGCCGAGGCTCGCTTCCAGGACAAGGACGACAACAAGTCCGTCGCCCTCGGCACGTCCAAGATCAACTACATGGACCCGCGCATCACCGTTGCCTGGTGCAAGCGCAATGAGGTCCCTATCGAGAAGACCTTTCCCACTGCACTCCGCCAAAAGTTCCCCTGGGCCATGTCGGTGCCGGACTCCTACCGCTTCGTCGGCCCCAGGTGATCGAGCCACGGGATGCAACGCGAACGTGAAGCAAACAACAACAACAACAACAAAAGAAGAAGAATAGCGAGTCAGCAGGTGAGCGAGCGAGTACGGCTCGACCCCCCCCCCCCCCTGCCTTCGATACATGCCGAGCTTTCCAATAGAAGTACGACAAGAAACTCTGATCCTGACAATTTCTTCTTGTGCGAACACCCCGGCAAAAAGCAAATAAGAAGCAAACGTGGTGGTACAAAACGAGCACGGCCCGTCTCACGTTCTGTGTTGCATTGCCAATCAAGTTCACCAACAAGCCAAGCTCATCATCAACCAAAGTTCATCATCAACCCAAGTTCAAAGCCCTGGTGTTCGAAGCCGTGGTGTCTGCCACTGTCTGAGGCAGCCGCGACCGCCGAAGGGCCTGTCTCAAGTCACAAAGTGGTGCAGGACCGGACCAGGCCCGGCCACTGCAGTGGTCCCGGGCACACCCTGCTTGGCCGGCCCTGACCAACGGCTTCGTTCTCCATGCCAGTGGAGCCGCAGGCTCGGCGCTGGCAAGAGAAAAGGCATTGATGAATCAGAGCCGTGCCCAACCAAGCCTTGCGCAGCAGCATGTCGAGCCCGCGCGGGGCGAAGACGCCGACGCTGGCAGAGCAGCGGCAGGCCGACCTGCTAAAGAAGATGCAGGACGACAGGCAGGCGCGCGAAAGGGAGCGTGAGCGTGAGGAGGCGTTGCAGGAGCGCAGGCGCCAGGCCGTCAAGCAGCGCGCCCTGGGCGAGGGCGCCGAGGCCATTGGTAGCAGACTGCTCGTGCCCCAGCGCAAGAGCAACAAACTGCGACCAGAGGAGATTGCGGCGGAGGAGGCCAAGTCGCGTGAGGAGACCGAGCGCAAAATGCAGGCCATCGTGCAGCGCGTGCAAAACCAAGGGCCGGATCCGCGTCACACTGCCTTTTTGCGCAAACTCAAGGAGCGCCGCGAGGCTGATGCCAAGGCCGGCGAAGATGCGCTTGCCAAGGATCGCCAGCGCCGCTTGGCCGTCGCCGAAACTGCGCGCCGCGTTGCGCAGCGCGCACAGCAACATCAGCACCAGCACCAGCACCAGCAGGGCCCGGAGACAGACGAAGCGGAGCCTCCCGCCAGCGCCCGCGCCAGTGCTCGCGCCCGTGCCTGCACCGAGGAAGATGATGCAGAGGCCAAGACTTCCAGCGAAGACGCGGATAGCAACCCCGCCGCGCTCGTGCCCAAGGTCTACGCCAAGCACCAGCAGGCTCTGCAAAAGAACCTCGACGTGGAGCGTTCGCTAGATCGCTCGCGCTGGGCGCAGCGCCAGGGCATTGATACGGATCGCCCCGTCTTCATCTGCGCCGACGGCTACCCGGCCGTGCGCGACGAACTTTTGCGAAGAGGTTGGTTCGAGAATACCGACAAGGAGAGCAACATCTGGGACTTTCACTTCGCTCGATCCGTCTCCGCGTTCGACAAGCGCGGGCTGCGGGAGGACCAGATCATTAATCGCTTCTACGGCACCGGCGAGATGTGCTCCAAGGCTGGCATCGCCAAGAATCTGCACAGCTTACCTTGGTACGAGGACCTTGACCACGCCTGCTTCTTCCCGCGCTGCTACAACCTCGGCACCACGGACCGAGCCGAACTCGATGACTTCGTCGAGGACTTCAAGGTCACTGCTGCTGAGCGTTTGCTCCATCGCGCCTGCCGTCGCTTCCGCGACGGCGACCGCCTCGCCTCGCCCTTTCTGCTGCGCACCGCAACGCGCGTCGCCCGCAAGTTCGCTTGCCGCTACGACGACGATTACGTCGACGCGCCGGTTGGCTTCAGCCCGCCCGTCATCTCGCCCATCGACTGGGCCGTCCTCATGCACGCGAGCCACGACTCGCTCGAGCTCCAGCGCACCTTCGTGGCCAACGTCAAACAGTGCGCCGCGTCCGGCAACCTTGACCAGCTCCTCGAGCTCTGCACCGCCCCGCAGGAGCATGATCGCTTCTGGGGCCCGCTCGCGGACCCGGAAGAGGCCCCGGACGCCGAGGCGGACGCCGCGGCCACCGCGGCCGGCGATGCCATGCAGCCGCGCTCGCGCGCCATGCGCAAATACGTACGCCACCAGCTGCGTAAACTGGTCGAGGCGGCGAGCGAGGGCGCTCTTGACGCCGACGCGGAGGTCGACGCCGCCCTCGTGCTGCGCTGCCAGGATGCGCTCGATGCCCTGCTGGAGCACCGAGGCGACCAGGGGCGCATCAACGGCGGCGCCAGCGGTCGTAACGTGTGGATTGTCAAGCCTGCCGGCAAGTCTCGTGGCCGCGGCATCCGCTGCTTCGACGACCTCGAGCAGCTCTTCCGCTACACGCGCGCCAACTCCCAAGAGACCACCAAGTGGGTCGTGCAAAAGTACATGGAGAACTCTCTAATCATCCACCGCCGCAAGTTCGACATTCGCCAGTGGGTCCTCGTCACCAGCTGGAACCCGCTCACCATCTTCTTCTACGACGACTGCTACTTTCGATTCTGCGTCGGCGAGTACTCGCTCGAGGACCTCGAGGATCGCTTCATCCACCTCGCCAACAACAGTATCAGCAAGTACAGCGAGGACTTCCACAACGGCCCCGTTGCCGAGAACATGTGGCGCCGCGATGACTTTCTGCGCTATCTCGATGAGGCGCGCCCGCCCGCCGCCGCCGACGCTGGTGCCGCGGTCTGGGCGCAGCGCGTGCAGCCGGCCATGGAGAGCATCGTGCGCGCATCCATGAGCTGCGTGCAGGACCTTGTGGCAGCGCGCTCGCACTCCTTCGAGATCTTCGGCTTTGACTTCATGCTCGACGACCACCTCAATCCGTGGCTCATCGAGATCAACTCCAGTCCCTCCATGGAGTACTCCACCGCCGTCACCAAGGATCTGGCAGCAGATGCGCTGCGCACCGCTGTCTCTTGCGTGCTGGACTACAAGTTCCGCACCGACAACGAAGGCAATCGCCGGCTCCGCACCAAGCATGCCGACGGGGTCGACACGGGGCGCTGGAAGCTGCTTTACGCCTCACCGAACGAGTTCCGCCGCAAGATGGAGGGCGCCGCCGACCTCACGCTCGCCGGCGAGGGCATCAAGGAGTATAACAAGGCGCTTCAGCCCAAGAAGTTCTACGTGCGCCGCCGCCGCTCCTCTTCCAAGTCCCGCAAGTCCTCGCGCAATGGTGATGATGATGACGAGAGCGCCACCCTCGATGCCGAGTCCAAGCTTGGCGACGAGTCCAAGCTTGGCGACGAGTCCAAGCTTGGCGACGTCGAGGGCGGCGACGACCTCGCGGCGAAAGACCACATGGAGTCCAAGGCCGGCGACAGTGACAAGGACAGCAAGACTGAAACAGCAGCACTTCCCGTGCGCGTGGTTCGTAGGAGCGCCCCGGGGCGTGCGTCGTCAAGGGAGGGCGCCCCGAAGAAGATTGTCAGACCTGCCGTCGAGCCCAAGGCCAAGATGCCAGTCGTTCTGGGCGAGGCAAAGATCGAGTTTTGACGAAGTGTCCAAGCAAAGCAAAGTCGGAGCGAGCCAACAAAACCGGGCGAGCAAAATGTGAGCGAGCGGGAAGTCGATTGCGAGCAAAGCGCAAGCAAGCAAATCCCGAGCGAGCGAAAGCTTGAGTATTATCAAGCAAAGCTGAGCCCAGCGATAATCCGCTGACGCCACGGTGTCAAGGGGCGCAGGTCCGTCGTCGAGAGTACTCTTTTCGACGTAGAGCGGTCGTTCGCGCGGCCAAGGCAAAGACCAAGTTAGCTTCTGACTTTTAGCTCAAGTGCTATCGCTGTGTATGTGTGTTCCCGTCTCTTGCTTCTGTCACAGAGAGCTACTCGGCACAAGATGGGGCACAAGAAGGTTGAGAGGTACCCGACCCGGTACTTCCTCCTCCGAGTCGTTCCTTCTTCATCTCTCAAGGTGATGGCCCGGGCCGCAGAACTGCAAAGCTGGCACCGGTGCGCATCGCCGGGCCCACGCAAGCGGCGCGGGCAGCGCCGATCCAAGCACTGGCTGGCTGGCTGGCTGGCTGGCTGGCTCGCTCGCTCGCTCGCTCGTCTTCGCTCGTGCTCGCTCGTACGCTTCGTCTCGTTCGCTCGCTATTTCGCAGTGCAGCATGATGCTGGCGTGCCACTACAAGCGCTTCGGGGGCGCCGAGGTGGACGAGGTTGGCGAGGTGACGCGGCCGCGGGCAGAAGACCTCAAGGACGGCCAGGTACTGCTGCGCGTAGCGGCGTCCTCGCTCAACCCGGCAGACTTCAAGCAGCGCAGCGGCAAGCACCGTGCGCTGCTTTCCATCGAGCTGCCGCAGATCCACGGCTTCGACTTTAGCGGCACGGTCATTGCCAGCAGGAGCGCGGAGTGGGCGGAAGGCGATGAGGTCTTTGGCATGTGCAAGGGCCTTCGGAGAGGCGGCTTGGCGGAGTTCTACATCGTGGACGGCGACATTTGCGTGCGCAAGCCTGCTGCGCTCTCCCACACCGACGCCGCGAGCTTGCCGCTGGTCGGTATCACCACGCTCAAGGCTTTCGCCAAGTGTGGCCTGCAGCCGCGCGCCAAGGATGCCACGGGCACTGGCCCGCGCGTGCTCGTGCTGGGCGGCGCTGGCGGCGTGGGTTCCGTCGCGATTCAGCTCGCCAAGGGCTACTACGGCGCCAGCCACGTGACCACGACGGCGTCTGCGGGCGAGAAGACCGACCTCGTGCGCTCGCTCGGCGCCGATGAGGTTGTGAACTACCGGGAGGCCAAGTTCTGGGAGGCGCTCGCGTCCACGGACCAGGCCGCGCTCTTCGACGCCATCTTTGATTGCACGGGCGAGGCATCGCATTGTCCGGCTCTCTTGCGGAACAGCGGCGGCCTTGTCAGCATCGCCGCGGCGCCCACCGTCGCGGCGCTGCGTGACTTCCTCAACGAGTCCGACTCGCGCAGCTTTCACCACATTACCTTTGGCGTCCAGGGTTTCGTCAGCTCCTCCCTGGGTGGTGCCATCTTTGACCGTCTAACCGGCGCGGCCTCCCTCACTTCCAAGTGCCACAAGCGCGGCGGCGCTTCCTACGCGCACATTATTGGCACCGGCAGTCGGCCTCTGGTTCAAATTCTCTGCGACGAGCTCGAGGCCGGCCGCTTGCACCCGGTCATCGACCACATCTACCCCCTGCAGGACAGTCTGGACGCGCTCAAGCGCATTGAGTCCGGCCGCGCCAAGGGCAAAGTCGTCATCTCCGTCGGCTCCGACGCCGCGGTGACAAACTGACCGCTGTGAGGTGAGGCCGCGTGACCTCGGCAAGGGTGACCTTGGCAAGCCAGACCCGTCGAAGAAAAAGAAGAAGTTGAACAAGAAGAAGGGGAAGATGAAATTGAAGGTGACGGTGAGAAGGCGAATGCGAATAGGGAGACGAACTTGTGACAAATCAAGTCCCGAAGCGGCCGTGCAAGAAGAAGATCCCGCCCAACCCATCCATCTTGACCCCGCTCGCGCCGCTCCCCTGCCCTCACAGCGAGCGAGCATGCCAGCAAGGCCGTGGCAGGATCGAGGCTCCCTGCCCCGCCTCAACCCCACGTGCCGCAGGCACTGGCACTGGCAGACCGAGGACGACCACCACGTGTCGTCCGTCTCGGTCCTCCTCCACCGCAGCAAGCTCGCCAAGCTCACGCCGACTGACCTCCAGCTGGTCTAGGCTAGCTGGACGGAGCGAGGCGCGGGGCTGCAATGAAAACGAAACCTGCCTGGGCCGCGCCGCGAGGCTCCTGGCGCACGTCGGCGCCTTGCCCGCCCGCCGCCTGCCGCCCGCCGCCTGCCTCTGGTCTAGGCCTGGTAGTAGACGGGCAGCACATGCGCGTGCGAGGCCGCCTCGTCGCGGCGGAGAAAGCAAGGCGCGGGTCGGCGGCGCCGCGGCCACGAGCGGCGGCGCGCGGCCGCAGAACGGCAGCGCGGGCGGCGGGCGCGGGCGGCGGAGCGGCGGAGCGGCGGCGGCGCGGGCGCAGGCGCAGGCGCAGGCCAGGCCGGCAGCGCGCAGGGCCCTCTCGCGCGGGCTCGGAGGCGGTCGCGGCGCGGCGCGGCGCGGCGCGGGCGGGTGGAGCGGGCGGCGAGCGGCGGCGCTCGCGGCCGGCGGCGGGGAGCTTTGCGGGGCTAGGCCAGCGAGGCCAGGCCAGGCGCGAGCAGAGAGGCAAGATGCCGCTGGGCCTGCCGCTCTTCCGCGACCCGGAGTCGCTGGAGCAGATCCGCAAGTCGCACGCGGCGCGGTTTCCGTCCGAGGAGAACAAGGACCTCGTGGACCGCATCGTCAAGGCGGACGAGGAGTGGCGGCAGCTGCAGTTCGACGCGCAGAAGACCAAGGAGGACAAGAATGCGGTGAGCAAGCTGGTGGGCGAGAAGAAGAAGAAGAAGGAGAACGCGGACGAGGAGCAGGCCAAGGCCAAGGAGCTCTCGGCCGAGGTGGACCGGCTGAATAAGGCCGCGGACGAGAAGCGCGCCGAGCTGGACACGCTGCTGCCGCTCGTGGGTAACATCGTGCACGAGTCCGTGGTCGTCCACGACGACGAGGACTTCAACAAGGTGGAGTCCACCTATGGCGAGCAAAAGTCCGGCGAAGGCCTGCAGCCGCACAACCAGCTGCTCTGGCGCATCGATGGCTACGAGCCGGAGCGCGGCAACAAGACCGCCGGCCACCGCGGCTACTTCCTCAAGGGCCCGGCCGTGATGCTGAACCAGGCGCTCATCACCTACTCGCTGCAGTTCCTCACCAAGAACAGCTACACGCCGCTCCAGCCGCCCTACTTCATGAACAAGGAGGTCATGGCCGGCGTCGCGCAGCTCTCCGAGTTCGACGAGTCTCTCTACCACGTCACTGGCGAGAAGGGCGACAACGAGAAATACCTCATCGCCACCAGCGAGCAGCCCATCTGCGCCTACCACATGGGCGACTGGTTCCAGGATCAGGAGCTCCCCATCAAGTACGCTGGCATGTCCACCTGCTTCCGCAAGGAGGCCGGCAAGGCCGGCAAGGACACCTGGGGCATCTTCCGTGTGCACCAGTTCGACAAGGTCGAGCAGTTCTGCATCACCTCCCCGGACAAGTCCTGGGAGATGCACGAGGAGATGCGCCGCCTCGCCGAGGAGTTCCTCCAGTCTCTCGAGCTCCCGTACCGCGTCGTCAACATTGTCTCCGGCGAGCTCAACAACGCTGCCGCCAAGAAGTACGACATCGAGGCCTGGTTCCCCAGCTACCAGGAGTACAAGGAGCTCGTCTCCTGCTCCAACTGCACGGACTACCAGGCCCGCGCCATGAACATCCGCTTTGGCGAGAAGCAGGACAAGCAGTACGCCCACATGCTCAACTCCACCCTGTGCGCCCTCACGCGCACCATCTCCTGCATCCTCGAGAACTACCAGGAGGCCGACGGCGTCCGCGTCCCCAAGGTCCTCGTCCCCTACATGGCTGGCGTCACCTTCATCCCCTTTGTCCGCGAGCCTATGGAGAACAAGACCGAGAAGAAGCAGCAGGCCAAGGCTCAGAAGAAGGGCGGCAAGTGATGATGCCGCATTCTACCGCTCCCTGATCAAGATCGAGACCCACAGAATCAATCAGCTTTTTGCGAGAGATGAAGTTTTGATGAACCCAAGCAGGCATTCATTGCCTTTTGCTTCAAGCGAGTGCAGTGCAGTGCAGTGCAGCGCAGCGCACAGCTGCGCGGCGACGCGGCCAGCCCGCCGCCGGCCTTCGAGTTGTTACTCACGGCCTGGTAGTAGTCGGCGTCGTGCAGCAGAGCAGTCACTGCAGGCGGTGCAGTGGTCGCGGTTGACGGCTTGGAACCCGCCGCCGGCAGGGCGACCACCAGTTCCGAGGCCTGAGAGAGACTTGCGGGCGGCGCCGCGCGGGCGCGGCAGACGCGAGACGGCGACGGAGACGGGCGGCGAGCAGGGCGGCCACGATGCTGCTCAACATCATTGACACGGAGGAGGCGCCGCCGGCCCCGAAGGCGGCGCCGCCGCCGCGCAAGAGGGCCGCCGAGGCCCCCGACACGATGCGCCGGCAGCAGGGGCCTAAGCGCGCCAAGACGGCTGCGCAGGGCGAGCGCCAGGCGCAGCGGGGGCCGGCGAAGGGCGCGCGGCCCGCATGGCCTGGGCGAGAGCCGCAACAGCAACAGTCGAGACCGTTCAAAGAGCAGGAGCACAAGCCTGGCGCGGGCAAGTCCTTTGCGCCGGGCCAAAAGAGAGCTCGCCCGCAAGAGCGGCCCTCGAAGCAAGCCCAGGCCCCGAAGGCGGCTCCGGCGTCTTCGTCTTCTTCTTCTTCGTCGTCATCAGCCTCCAAGCCTGTGTTACCGTCGTCGTCGTCATCGTCGTCAGCGTCAGCGTCAGCGTCAGCGTCGAAGACCGCCGCTGCTGTTCCCAAGCCCGCGCCTGCCAAGCCTGCTGCCAAGCCGGCGCGGCCGCCGCCCAAGCCGCAGGCACCACCGCGTGAGCAGCATGCGGAACTCGCGTTCAACGAGCTCGGGCTGTCGGAGCGGCTGGTGAAGCTGCTGCTGGCGCCCACGGAGGAGGGCGGCATGGGATTCGTGCGCCCGACGCTTGTGCAGAGCCGCGCGGTGCCGGCGCTAAACGAGGGCCGCGACGTGCTCATCAAGAGCCAGACCGGCTCCGGCAAGACGCTGGCCTTTGGCCTGCCCATCATCAACAGCCTCTTCCAGCGCGAGGAGCGCCTGTCTCGCGGAAGTGGGCTGCGCGCGCTGGTCCTCTCGCCGACGCGGGAGCTGTGCTTTCAGATCAACCAGGTGCTGGAGCGCGTCTCGAAGCCGTTCCCGTGGCTCATCATTGGCGCGCTCATCGGCGGCGAGAAGCGCAAGAGCGAGAAGGCGCGCCTGCGCCGCGGCTTCAACGTTTTGGTCGCCACGCCGGGTCGCTTTCTGGACCACCTCAAGAATACGCAGACGCTGGGCGACACGCTGCGCAAAGGCCTGCTGGAGTGGCTTGTTCTGGACGAGGCGGATCGCCTGACGGACCCGGGCTTTTCCAAGCAGATCGACAACATCCTGACGTGGATCGACGAGAACGTCACCGCGACCAGCAAGGTGCGCACGCAGACCGTCCTATGCTCTGCGACGCTCAGCAGCGAGGTGCGTGCTCTCTCCAGCCGCAGTCTGGAGAACCCGGTCACTGTCGACATCGACCCAGCCGAGGCTGCGCGTGCTACCGCTGCGGCGGCCGTGGCTGCCGGCGGCGGACTGCCGGGCGGCGACGACGACGACGACGACGCCAAGAGCGACGGCGGCGGTAGCGGCGACGACGACAACAACGAAAAGGGCGGTGAGGGCGCCGAGACTGCAGGAGGAAAAGGAGCGGCGGCGGGGGAGGATACCGCCCAAGTGGTCATGCCCAGCACGCTAATGCAGCACTACATGGTGGTGGAGTGCCGGCAGCGGCTCGTTGCGCTGTGCAGCTTCGTGCTGCGCCAGGTAAAGCGTTACCGGTACAACGTAAAGATGCTGCTCTTCGTGTCGTGCCGCGCTGTGGTGGACTTTCTGTACGCCGTCATGCGCAAGGTGGAGTGGCCGCCGCGCCGCGAGCTGGCCGACAGCGAGGCAGCCGGCGACGAGAGCATGCACGGCGAGCGCGGTCTGGGCACGAACTGGTGGCGCCTGCACGGCAGCATCGACGCCGGCGAGCGCCGCAAGGCCATCGCGGACTTTAGCAAGGCGGAGCACGGCGTGCTCATCTGCACGGACGTCGCTGCGCGTGGCCTGGACCTGCCCTTTGTCGACTGGATCGTGCAGTACGACCCGCCCAGCGAGGTGTCCGAGTACGTGCACCGCGTGGGCCGCACGGCGCGCTCTGGCCAGCGCGGGTCGGCGCTTATCTTTTTGACCCCGTCCGAAGAGGACTACCTTGGCGTTTTGAAGAAGCGCGGCGTGCGCCTCTCGCAGATGCACGTGGAGACCATGTTCCAGGCGCTTGCCAAATACGCGGTGCCCGCGAGCGAGGCGGCGGCCGCCGCCAAGGCTGCTTCGCGCAAGGCGCGCAGAAACTCCGGCAGCGCGCTCGCCAAGGCGCAGACTGACCCCGACGCGGCCGCGCAACTGCTGCAGATCAAGCTCGAGGACCTGGTCGACAGTCACACGGTCAAGCAGGACGAGGAGGCCTCCGCAAAGCGCAAGGCTAACAACAGCAATGCCAAGCAGGCCGCGCGCGGCTCGCTCAAGGCCATGGCCGAGGACGCCTTTGTCGCGTACATTCGCGCCTATGCCGTGCACGCCAAGGAGACCAAGCACATCTTCCACCCCAAGTTGCTGCATCTGGGTCACGTCGCGCGGTCGTTTGGCCTGCGCGAGCAGCCCAAGGGTGTGAGCTCTACGAGCAAGTCCCGCTTTACGGCACGCAAGGAGTACAAGGAGAAGAAGAAGTCGGAGCGCAATTTCGACAAGCTCGCTCGGCAGCTCACGCAGCCCAAGCGCGCAGCCTTGCCGCAGCACTCCGAGTTTGCTGCCTGATTGATGGAAAACTATTCTTTCTCACTTTTTGGCTGCAACAACGAAGTCCAAGGCCCATGGTCTTCTGGGGGGGGGGGGTTATGGGAGCTGAGCAGCGAGCTTGCAAGAAAGTGTCAGTGATGCTCGGAGAGCTTCTTCGCGAGCTTGGCTCTTTTGAAAACACGCAGCAATCCGATATTGGTGCGCGTCAGCCTGCCGCCGCCGCTACGACGGCCCCTTCTACTGGAGCTGGTCTCTTCGCAACAACTTCTGGTAGGGTTCCGTTCTCTTCGTGACGACCTCTGGCTTGAGCTTACCTGCAAGTTAGCCCTTCAGGCTCTTCACAACAGGAACAACTTCTGGGTAAATTGGTTATCGTTTCTGAAAAGATTCCCCTCCTTGCACGCTTCCTTCCTTTCACGGTGCTGTTCGGCTGTAAAAGAGCATGTAGGCGTCGCGGTTGTCGAGGACCTCGCCGAGCGTCTTGGGCTTGGTCTTGTCGTCATTCTGCTCCATCCAAGTGTCAGTGGCCAGGTCATATGTCCAAGCAATGTAGTGGCCCTGCACCGCGTGATTACCCTGATGCTGCACGACAGCGTGCAGGCGGTACTCCCGGAGGTCGGCGGGCGTGGTGAGACGCGGGGCGGCAGAGGGCGGGAGCATGGCAGCCGCGGTAGCCACGGCGAGCGCAGCGTCGACGCCGTCCGCCCCTGCGGTCTCGGCGTTCCCGGCGCCGGACGCGGCCGTCGCCTTCTCCGCCTGCAGCTGCTGGCGAAGCTTGCTCGACAGATAGTTGTCCGGGATGACTAACTTGCCCGGGTACGTCACGAGCTTGTTGAGTTTGAGGGGGCTGTTTGTTTTCTTGTCGTACACGAAGCGCTTCAGGTGCAGGATGAGGACGCGCGGCAGCTTGTCGAAGAGAAGCGATTTTTGCCCTCGCTGAATGTTCCCGTGCTTCTGCGACAAGAGGTCCGTGAGGATCTCGGGCGACATGAAGAGATCCAGACCATCCTGGACGGACCGCACCTCCTTGTTGAACACCTCGAGCTGCAGGCACATAAAGGGCTGCAGCGTGATCGACTCGCGCGAGCCCGACGTGCGCAGGCTGCTCCGTACAACGCCCTGGAAGCTCTCGGTGATGAAGGTCTGCACGGACGCCTCGTCGTCGTCGTGGTGGTGGCCCACCCTGGTCGTCACGTGGTTGCGCCCCTTGCGGCCCACCTCTTGCCAGCCGTCGTCCTCCTGCTCGCCGTCCCCGCCCGGCGCCTCGACGTCGTCCTGCTCCGGCCCGCCCGCCGCCTCGTCATGCGATAGGTTGTTGCCATGGCCGTTCGACCACGCACCGGGCGATTCGTCCCGGCCCGAAGTGTCCTTGGCGGGCCCGCTCATGGCCACCTGCTCGTCGTTTAGCGTGTCCAGGAGCCACTCGAGAAACTCGTGTGCGTCTTGCTGCGGCACGTGCACGCGAACCCGGAAGTCCTCAGACGTCGGGTCCTGTTGCACGCGATCCGTCAGGCCCTGTCGCTCGAAGAAGGCGCGCACAAGCCAGATGAAGCGATCCGGCCGCACGGCCGTCGCGCCCCGCGTCAGCGGCCGGTCCAAATACGCCTTGACCAGGTCTTCAGAGCCCAGCATCTCCACGGCCAGCTCAGACAACCCGCGCAACAGCTTCAGCTGCTCCAGCTGCTCCGTCTCGGAGGCGGCCTCGAGCTCCGGGATCTTGTCCAGGACGGCAAACCACAGTGCACCCAGACAGGGCGTCAGTACCAGGCTCTGCACCACCGCGTTGATGAAGCACGTGTTGCCTAGATTGTAAATGCCGCGCCGCGCCGACACTTGGCTCTTTCGGCTCGCCGACGCCAGGTCCAGTCGATGCGATTGCTTGCCCTGCGCCAACGCGCGCAGGCTGCCCGGCACGTCTACCTTGGGCTCGGTGTCCGCGAGAGCCTCATCCACGGCAGGCGGCGATGACGATGCCGGCGGTGGTGCTTGCTGCTGCTGCTGCTGCTGCTGCTGCTGCTGCTGTTGCGGCGGCGGCGGCGGCGGCTGCGGAGATTGGTGCTGCCGCGGCGGCTGCTGGCGCTGCTGCTGCTGCGGCGGCGGCGCTTGCCGGGCCTGCTGCGGAGGCTGGCCGCGGAGCAGCGAGGCCGCATACGAGGCCGGCGGCGCCGGCGGCGCGGGTGGCGCCGGCGCCTCAGCCTCCTGTGCGCCCTGCTGCGCCCGTGCGGCGTCCGCCTCCGCCTGCGCCCGCGCGGCGTCCGCCTGCGCCTGCGCCTGCGCCTGCGCCTGCGCCTCTGCCTGCGCGCGGCGCTCGTCCGCGGCCTCCTCTCGCGCGCGCCGCAGCTCCTGCACGCGGCGTCGCGTGGCGGCCTTGCGCGCGCGCGCCGCCCGCACCGCCGGATGCGCGCCGCGCGCGATGGCGGCCGCCTCCTCCTCGGAGAAGCTCCCGAAGGCCACCATCGCCGCGCCGCCGCGCCGCGCCGCGGCCCGCGCGCGCGCCGCGCCGCGCCGCCCGCGCCGCGCCTCCTCCTTCCCGATCTGCTGCTGCTCCTCCTCCTCCTCGCTCTTCATCGCAGATACTTTGCCTTTCACAGCGCTCGCTCGCGCGCCACCGAGCGCTCCCTCCGCCACGGCGCCGCGCCGCGCCGCGCCGCGCCGCGCCGCGCCGCCTCTCCGCGCGCGCAGCGCCGCGCCTCGCGCCGGCCGCGCCGCGCGCCAGCCGCGCGGCCCGCCGCGCCGCGCCTCGCCGCGCCGCGCCGCGCCGCGCCAGCCCGCCCGCCCGCCAGCCCTCGCCGGCTGGCGCGCGGGCGGCGCAGCGCTCGCTCGCGCGCCAGCGCGCCGCCAGCGCTCGCCCGCGCGCCAGCGACACGACGTCGTCGGCCGGCGACAGTCCAAAGTCGTTGACTGCGCGCGCGCGCGCGGCGCACGGGCGGCAGAGCGGCGCGCGGCGGGCGGCGCGGCGGCGTGCGAGCGCGGCGGCGCTTCTTCTCCACGCGGGCGCGGCGCGGCGCGGCGTGGCGCGGCGCGGCGCGGCGCGGCGCGGCGCGGCGCGACGCGGTGCGGCCCGGTGAGGCGGGGCCTGGCGCCGGGACGCGGCACGGTCCGGCGGCCGGAACTCGCCGCCTCCCTCGCTCTCGCTCGCTCTGCGCGCGGCGCGCTGCGCGCTGCGCGCTGCGCGCGGCGAACGCCGGCTGGCCGGCGCAGCACAGCGCCGGGCGCGCTGCGCTGCGCTGCAGCTTCGATTGCTGGCTGCGCCTGGCTGCTGGCGCTGCCGGTGCTGCTGGTGCAGGTGGCGCCCGGAGACTACTTACTGTTCTTTTGATAAGAAGAGGAGGGCGGCGAGACCGTCCGTACCTTTCGGCGGCGCGAGCGCGGCGCGCGACGGCGTGCGGCACTCATGGTGTTCGCGGAGGAGCTGGCGCAGGCGGAAGCGCTGGCGACGACAGGGCTGCTGCAAAAGCTCAAGACGGTGTACGACGCGGAGCTGCGCAAGGAGCACGCGTCGCACCTGTCGAAGCTACGCTATGGCAGCCTGCTGTGCTGCTGCGCGAGCCGCGGCCTGACGCGGCGCGGCATTGACTTGCTGGCGGAGCTGCTCGCGCATGTGCGCAGCGAGCCGCAGCCGCGGACGCCGGCCACCTCGCCGCGCGCCATGACCATGCGCCGGAGCAGCAGCGGCAGCCACAGCACGCGGAGCGTCGACAGTGGCACCCTGCGCGTAACTCCCACCGCCATGCGGGCGGAGCCGGTTGTAGATGGCGATTTCGTGCTGCTGCGCTCGCCGACCGAGGCGGGCTTCGACGACGAGGACGATGACGACCTCACGGACTTTGCCGCCAACGGTGACGTCTTCGGAGAGGGCAAGTCCGCCTGTGGCGATTCCACCTCCGCGGCCACGGCTGCGCGTGGCGAGACGCCTGGCCGGGACAGCCGCATCTGCCCATCCTTCTTCCTTGACGACGATGACGATGACGAGGAGCAGGAGCTCTCGGGTGATGACGACGATGACGATGACGCGACCGACAACGGCGCCGACTCGCTCGGCACACACTCTTCTCCCTGGGTCGATCGCTCGCGCTGCAAGACGGCCGACGGGCGCCGCGTGCAGGTCGGTCTGGTGGACGCCTACATTCCCGAGGCGCTCATCCCCGTCGAGTGCCTCTACTACATGGCGCTTGCCTACTACCGTCTTGGCAACTACTCCAAGGCCGTGGCCACCTGCGACGAGCTCCTGTCCGGTCTCGGTGCCAGCGCGAGCGCGAGCGCTGACACTAACGCAGTCGTAGACGCAGACGGCGGCCCCGACGGCACTGGCGCGCCCTCTCGCGCGCGGCGCCTGCGCAGCGCCGCCGTGCAGGCGCGTCTCGGCCGCGGCGCGCTCGGCGTTCTCGTCACGCTCGGTATGGTCGTTCCAGCCATTATGTGGCACCGTGGTGGCACCTCCACCGTGTAAATCAAACAAGGCCAGCGAGCAAAGCGAGCCACTTTGCGGACCTAGCCCCCGCAGCAGGAGCAGGAGCAGATGCAGCAGACGCAGCACGTCAAACACCGTCAAGGATCGCTCGCGCTCTCTCGCTACGCAAGAGACAGTTACATATTTATCGTGCATGGCATGGCATGCAAAGCAAACCTACCCACAAAACCCCATCTAACTTATTTATGCCTTCTTCGCGTCTTCTTCGTTGCTTGCTGCTTGCGAGGAGCGAGCAAAGAGTCCTTTACGAACATTGCAAAGAGCCCGGCCATTGCGGTGGCCACAAGGGCTAGGGCCACGTCCTCCAGTCCGTACGCATCGCCGCTGACGCCGGACCCGCCGCCGTGGTGGCGCACGCCGAGTAGCGGCGGCGGCCGTCGGCCCGCGTCGGACGCCGACCCGGGCAGATGCATCGGGACCGGCGCCAGGCCCAGCTCATGCAGCTTCTGGTGCGCCGGCAGGAAGCTGCTTTGGATACGCAGCGCCTCGCGGAAGTTCTCCACGGCGCCCTCGCGGTCGCCTGTGTCCAAGAGTAGCGAGCCGAGCACGAAGTGGTGGAGGGCGCCGCCGGAAGGCAGGCCCTTGAGGTAGTCCATCACCTCCAGCGCGCTGTCCAGGTGGCCTGCCTGGTGCAGCGCGATGGCCAGGTTCATATGCACCTCGCTCGCCTCCGGGTGCAGGCTCAGCGCGCGCCGGAAGCTCTGAATAGCGGCAAATGAAAGGCCGAGTTGGCGCAGCATCGTCCCGAGCTGCGTCCACAGCGGCCACGTGCTCGGGTTACCGCGGCCCATACGCAGGAGCTTGCGCTCCATTCTGGCGCGCTCGTTCTGGATCTGCGCCAAGGCGAGCCACTGCACGCCCTGCACGCCCTCGCGCATGCGTGCAGCCTCCGCAGTCAGCACTGCCAGCGCGGCATCCGCTTCCGGACCTGAAAGACTTGCCAGCCCGTGCACGAGCGCCGCGCGCTCCTTCATGCCCGGCAGGTGGTCCCACCGCGTGCGCAGCGCCGTCCAGTCCACGCCCTCGCGGCCCTGGTCCGAGCGGTGCCGTTGCTCCAGCGGCAAAATGTCGGCCTCCGCGACCCAGGCTCCGTCTTCCTGCTGCCCTACGCCAAAGAGGTATGCGGCCTGCGCCGTGGTGAGCGGCTCCTCGCGCTGCAGCGCCTGCGCCCGCTGGCCGTTGCCGCTCCTGGCCCGTAGCGCCTCGAGGCGCGCCGCGACGCCGCCGCGACGCCGCGCGGGCGTCTCCGCCGCGTAGATGCCAAGGTACCCGGCGTCCACGAGCGTCGCCTCGTCCAGCGCCGCGCCGGCCGGGACCCTGGCCAGGGCCTGCGCGCGCGTCAGCTCCTCTGCGGCCTGCACGTGCCCGTCCACATGCACAAACCGCGTCGTGCCCGCGCACGGCGCCGCGGCCAGCGCCGCCGCCAGCACTGCCGCCGCCGTCAACGCCGCCCGCATGCTCGGCGACGCGCGCAGCCGCGCGCAAGCCTCAGTCTGGTTGGTGTTCTGTCTGTTGGGGTGCGGCTCGTCACCGTGGTGGCAGCGCGCTCGAACCAGTAGTACCAGGTGCAGTACCAAGGTGTACTGTACTAACCACGTGTCGCTTGCAGTGCAGTTGTTATGCTGAGCGTGTTCTTGCCGAGCGCAGCTGGCTGCAAGGTCGTGCCCTCGCTGGCAGCCACGCCTCCGCTCGCACGCAGTTGTTCATTCGCTCATTCATTCATTCATTCATTCATTCATTCATTCATTCATTCATTCATTCACTCACTCACTCGCTCACTCACTCACTCATTCCTGCAATTCTTGTCTGCGTCTCTTCAAGACTTGCACGTCATCCCGTGAGAGCCAACTCGCTGCCTCTTCACGCGCCTCCACCATACACGGCCACAGAACCTGCGCTGTGCCTGGCTCGCTTTCCGCCAAATCTCCGCCCGCTGGCTAGCTCTCGCGGGGCCGCGCCGCGAGCCAGCAGGAGCCTTTGCCGAGCGTGCTCGCCCCGGCCCGCCCCGAGCCCCCGCTGCCGGCAGGGCCGGGCTCGTCGGCGCCGCGCTCGCCGTCGCCGGGCTCGACCCCGCGGTCGTCCCGCGGGGCGGTTCCGCCGCGGGTCCGCGGCGGTTCCGCGGCGCTGAGTGGCGGCGGCGATCACGAGCAGCGAGAGTGAATCAAATGAAAGCAAAGTCAAAGCCAGAGCCTCGGCCGGCATCCTCCGTCGGCGCGGCGGGCGGCGGCGGCGGGCGCGGCGGCGGGCGCGGCGGCGGGCGCGGAGCGGCGGCGCGCGCGGCGCGCGCGGGCCGAGCGGCGAGCGGCGGCGCGGCGGCGGGCGCGCGGGCAGCATGGGCAAGGGCAAGAAGAAGGGCAGCAGGAAGGGCTTCCTGGACGACCTGGACGCGGACGCGCAGCAGGCGCAAGCGCAGAAGCAGGCCGAGGAGCAGCAGGCCAAGGAGGATGACTCCAAGATGTCGCGCAAGCAGAAGCGCATGATGAAGCTGGCAAAGAAGGGCAAGCTGCCAGGAGACGATGACGACGGCAAGTCCAAGAAGACCGAGGACGATAACGACGATGTCGACGACGACGACGACGACGAGGAGGAGGAGGAGGAGAGCCAGGCGCCCTCCAAGAACGGTTTCGGCGGCCTTGACGATGATGACGACGACGAGGACGACGACGACGAGGAGGAGGAGGAGGCGCCCAAGCCTGCCAAGGGCAAGAAGAAGAAGAAGAAGGGCGGCAAGCCGGCGCCCAGCTTCGCTGCGCTGGACTCGGACGACGACGATGACGACGACGACGAGGAGGAGGAGGAGGAGGAGGAGGAGGCGCCCAAGGCCAAGAGCAAGCCTGCTCCGAGCTTTGCCGCACTGGACTCGGACGACGATGACGACGATGACGAGGAGGAAGAGGCGCCAGTCAAGAAGAGCGCTGGCTTTGGCGCCCTGGACGGCAGCGACAGTGATGATGACGACAAGGAGGAGGAGGAGGCGCCGAAGCCTGCCAAGGGCAAGAAGGGTGGCTCCAAGAAGGACAAAAAGGGCAAGAAGAAGGGCAAGGAAGCGTCCGACGAGGCGAGCAGCTCGAAGAAGGCCAGCTCCGCCGCGCTGGACATGATGGAGGACTCCGAGGACGAGGAGGACGCGTCCGCGAAGGTGTCCAAGTCGTTCGCCGCGCTCAACATGGAGGACGAGGACGAGGACGAGAAGCGGAGCTCCAAGTCGAAGAAGTCCAAGAAGGAGAAGAAGGAGAAGAAGGAGAAGAAGAAGAAGTCGAGCCGCAAGGACAAGGGTGGCGATGACGAGGACGACGAGCAGCAGGGCGAGGATGACAACAACGAGGACGAGGACGAGGACGAGGACGAGGATGATGGTGACGACGACGGCAAGGGCGGCAAGTCCAAGGGCAAGGGCCGCAAGGGCAAGCTGAGCAACAAGGAGAAGCGCAAGATCCGCGAGGCCGAGGAGGCGGCGGAGCGCGACCGCCTGGTGTCGGAGATCAAAGCCAAGCCGACGGAGTTCGCGGTATCGGCAACGTCGGTGAACAAGGATGACGCGTGGGCGAACGCACGGGACATCAACATCCCGAGCTTCACCGTGAGCGCGTACGGCAAGACGCTGTTCCAGAATGCCGAGCTCAAGATCGCGGAGGGCCGCAAGTATGGGCTGATCGGGCGCAACGGTGGCGGCAAGAGTACGCTGCTGCGGCTGCTGGCGAACGGCGAGCTGGAGATCCCGCCGCTGATCGACTGCATCTACGTGGACCAGGAGGTGCCGGCGGACGACACGCCGGCCGTGGACATGGTGCTGCAGGCGGACACGAAGCGCGTGGAGCTGCTCGACCGCGAGGCCAAGGTCATGGCCATTCTCGACAGCGAGGAGGCCGACACCATGCCGATCGAGGAGCAGGAGGCGCTCTTCAGCGAGCTGGAGGACATCAGCAACGAGCTGCGCCTGCGCAACGCGGACGCGGCCGAGGCCAAGGCACTCAGCCTGCTGACCGGTCTGGGCTTCACCAAGAAGATGCTGCGCGCGCCCACCAAGAGCTTCTCGGGCGGCTGGCGCATGCGCGTGTCCATCGCGCGCGCGCTCTTTCTGGAGCGCACGCTGACGCTTCTGGACGAGCCGAGTAACCACCTCGACCTCAACAGTGTCATCTACCTCACCAACGTGCTGCAGAACTGGAAGAAGACCATCATCCTGGTCTCGCACGACTCCTCGCTCCTCGAGTCCGTGTGCACGGACATCATGTGCCTGGCGGACCTTAGCATCCAGTACTACCGCGGCACGTACTCGCAGTACGAGGGCCAGCACAAGATCTACCAGGACAAGATCAAGAAGGAGTACGACAAACAGGAGAAGGAGCTGCGCGCGCTCAAGAAGAAGGGCGCCACCAACAAGAAGGCGCTCGAGCAGCTGGCCAGCAAGAAGAAGCGCGAGGGCGGCGGCGCCAGCAAGAAGAAGAAGGGCCGTGTCGACGAGGACGACGACACCGGCGGCGCGGCGTCCGGCTCGCTGGCCGACCGCCAGCTCCTGGCCCGCCCCAAGGACTATGTTGTCAACTTCGACTTCCCTGAGCCCGAGATTGAGCTCGCCGGCAACTACATCTCCGTTGAGGACGTCGCCTTCAAGTATGAGGGCGGCAAGACGCTCTTCAAGAACCTCTCGTTCGGTATCGACAAGGATTCGCGCGTGACCATCGTCGGCGCCAACGGCATCGGCAAGAGCACGCTCATGAAGCTCTTCGTCGGTGATCTGGAGCCCACCAAGGGCGAGGTCAAGATCAACCGTGGCGTGCGCATCGCCAAGTACCACCAGCACTTTCTCGACGTCCTTCCGGCTGCGGAGACCCCGGTTGAGTTCCTTCGCCGCGAGCACAACATCACCTACCAGGAGGCGCGCAACACGCTTGGCCGCTTCGGCCTCGAGGGCTCGGCGCACGTCATCAAGCTCATGAACTGCTCCGGTGGCCAGAAGTCGCGCGTCGTCTTCGCCAACATGGCGCTCCAGCGTCCCTCCATCCTTTGCCTCGACGAGCCCACCAACCACCTCGATCTCGAGTCCGTTGAAGCTCTCATCGACGGCATCAACAACTTCGAGGGCGCAGTCATCCTCATCTCTCACGACGAGCGCGTTATCGTCGAGACCGAGTGCCGCCTCTGGGTTCTCGAGAACAAGACCGTTACCGAGTGGGAGGGCGGCTTTGACGAGTACAGGGACTCCATCCTCGATGACCTGCGCCGTCAGGAGGAGGAGAACCGCAAGAAGCTCGAAGAGAAGATTGCCAAGGCCGAGGAGGACCGCAAAAAGAAGATGGAGTTCTTCGAGAAGCGCAAAAAGGCGCGCAAGGACGCCGCCTCTGGCGCTGCCAAGCCCCCGGCCGCGCCCTGAGCACCCTGAAGATGACCTACCACGTAAAGCGCTGCATTCACACATCAATTTGGACACATTCAATCGCATTTGCTTCCAAGGGTCAATCTGAGAACGCCAGGATGCGCTCCATGCGAGACCGCACTGCCTCGGCCACCTCGGCGTCGTCTTGCCAACCTGCGGAAACCTCCACGTCTTCATCCCCACGAGCGGCGGTAATAGCAGCAGTAGCAGCATCTGCTTCAGCATCAGCATCAGCATCGTCGTCCCGGGCCCAGGCCGTAACGAAACCTGCTGCATTGAACCTGATTGGCACGCTCTCATATGGCACCCTTTCAAGCTTGTCGGGCCTGCGAGGTCTTGTCCAGTCAGATGCTATGGTCTTGGTCTCATCGTCTTCTTGATCTCTCGTCATCGCGACCCACACGGGGTTCTTCTTCCCTCGTGCCGGCTTCTTCGAAGGCCTCGGGCCATGGTAAGAAAAAGCCGGAAGCGGGTCGGCGGCCTCTGAGTCGTCATCGTCCTTGGATTCATGAGCACAGGAGTCCGAGTCCGTGGCGGCCTGCTGCGTCTTCGTGTAGCTCAGCACGTCGCGCCACGTCTCGGAACCCTTTCGCGCCATCGAGGCGAGCGGGGAGGTCGGCGCCGGGCCAACGACCTGCGAGGAGCGCAGCCGGATGGCCGCATCGGCCCGGGCGGCCTGCTCGCTGTCCTTTTGCGAACGGTGCAGCGCAGTGCGAAGTTCAACAACCTCGTTCTCGAGCGTTGCGGTGTCGCTGGCCTCGGAGCGAAGCGCGGCCTCGAGCTGCCGGACCTTGCGCTGCTGTAGCTCCTCGCGGGCTCGCCACTTCTTCATGGCCGCGATGGAGGACTGGAGGTCCTCCTGCGCGCGCTCGCGCTCGCGCTCCAGCTGATCCACGTACTCCAGGACGGCCTCAAAGCTGAGGAGGAGCGCGCGCGCGCTGAGCGAGGCCGTGTCCAGCCCGATTTCCCCGTGCACGGCGGCGTTCTCGCACGTCGTCCACATCTCGCCGTGCAGGAGCTGCGCCACGCTCGTCGGCAGCCGCCGCGGTCTGCTCCGCGCGCGGTCGCGGCACTCGAGCGCTGCAGCACATAGCTCGCGCGCCGTCTGCCAGTACAGGCCGTCCGCCTTGGCCGTGGCCATGCCTCCCCTTCTGTTTTTGCGCGCAGCGCGGGCCAGCGCCGGCGCCGATTGCTCGCCGATCGATCGAATCCGATGACCTCAGTTAGCTGTTTGATTGATTGACGCTCTGGCCATGGTGGCGGCTGGTACAGGGCCGGGGCACGTGCCGCGCACGTATTCGTTGAACCGACCTGGGCCCTGGCAGAGCGTTGTCACGCATGAATCAATCAGGCTCCGCTCTTCGGGGGCACGCCGGGGGCTTGCGCGCGGCGAGCGGGCGCAGGCGCGGCCGGGCAGCATGAAGCTGCATGTGCATCTGCCGGACGTGCGGTTCGTGAGCTACTGCGACGCGAGCAGCACGGTGGGCGAGCTGCGCAGGGCGATCGAGACCCAGTACGCCTCGCTACAGCCGCGGGCGCCACCGCTTGCCTCGCACGCGTTGCAGGACGAGGGCGGCTACTTGTTGCCTAATGCGCTCCTCGTTGGGGACGTGCTCGCCGACGGCGCCAAGGTGTCCGTGCTCTTGGAGCGCCAGCTTCCGCCCGTTGCGGATGCTGACCTGGGCCAGGTACTCTCGCGCTGGCGCTATTTCCAGCAGTACACGCTGCTCGCGCTGGACGCAAACGTGCGCAAGGGCCAGCGCAGGGGCCAACTGACCGAAGGCGCCCTCCTCGTGCTCTTCGAGATGCTCGGGGCCAGTGACATGGCGCTCGCGCGCAAGGCCTGCGCTACGCTGCGAGCCGCCTTGGAGACGTCCGAGACGGGCCACCCGGCGCCGGGGCTCCAGGCTATTGCCGGCACGGCCAGCGCGGCGCTCGTGTGCGGGCTGGCTCGCAGGGCCGACGACTCGCAAACCGAGCAGGACTGCGCCGCGGTGATCGCGGCCTGTCTGCAGTCGCCCGCGGCGGCCGCCAGCATGGACGACGCGGGCGCCACCGCAGTGCTCACGCGCCTGTCCCGATCCGAGAGCCAGGAGACGCGGACCCTGGCCACCTCAGCGCTGTGGAAGCTGTCCCATGCGGCGGGTGACTTCGGCTCGCGCACGCGCAAGAGCGGCGGTGGTCTAGCTCCATTAGGGGGGCGCTCAGCAGCCGCGGCCGCGGCGCAGGCAGAGAGCAAACAGGCAGCGGGCTGGGGCGTGCAGGAGAGCCTTCGCATGCTCGAGGAGGCGACCACGCCCTCCATGGCGGAGCTGGCGCTGGGCGCGCTGGCCCGCGAGAGCGGCGAGCCCAGCATGCGGGACCTGGTCGTGATCGAGGGCGACCGCGTCGGTAAGGCGCTCTCTCGCGCGGTACGACACTTTGATGACTGCAAGGTGCACGACGCCGTGGCACGCTTGCTGTGCACGGGGCTCGAGCAGCGCGAGGCCGAGCCCGCGCTCGTCTTTGAGCACGGCGGCTTTTCGTTGCTCGTCCAGCTCGTGGAGGAGGCCGAGGTGGCGTCGCTCGGCCTCGAGGCCAAGCTTTCGTACGCTTCGGTCGAGGGCGTGCTGGCATCGGGGCGCCTCGGGGCCGAGGCGCCCCTTGCGCTCGAGACGCTGGAGCTCGCCTGTCTGGACGCGCGCCACCGATGCCCCTTGCACCTCCTGGCGGACGCCCTGGCGCAGTCGGGCAGCAGCAGCGTGCGGCGCATTGCAAGCGAGGCGCTACTGCGCGCTGCGCAGGCCGACGAGCACAACGAGCTGCACGATCTCATTCCGCAGCTCATGGCGGCCGCCGCGCAGTCCGCGCCGCAGAGCGCCGAGAGCCTGCATCTGGCGTCCGTGCTCGCCGTCCTCAGCGTGAAAGAGGCGAACAAGCGTCAGCTGCTCCGTTACGGCTGCGCCAAGGTGCTGTGCCAGCACCTGTCGCTGGAGGAGGCTGACGTCGGCGTACGCCTCCACCGCGCCGCAGCCAAAGGCCTGGCTAACCTCGCCTCGGGCACCGACGACCACCGTGGCACGGTGCTGGACGCCATGCATAGCCTTTTGCCCCCGCTCGAATCCTTTCGCGACTCCATCGTGGCCATGTACCTGGAGATGGTCGTCGGCTGACGCTCGTCGCCGCCGCCGCCACGATCGGTGCCGACATGCGGCGGCGCGTGCAGCACCGTACAAAGAACTACGCGGACGTATCGCACGCGCGCAAGAAGGCGGCGGGGAGCAAGGCTATCCAGCGGGCCTCGAACAACGTCCGGGTCGCACCGCAGCTGGTCATGGGCGATCGTCTCCAAGTGCTGAAGCAGCTGGAGCAGGCAGCCCTACGAGTACCGATGGTAATGGTGCCCCATGGTGATACCACCATTGTACTGGCACCAGTATTCTTGGTCCTGGTACCACCACTACCCGTACCAGCTCGAGTAGCCGCCGACCGCGACGTGCGCCGCGCCTTCAAATTTGCCAGTGGAGGTCGCGGTGTCGCCAAGTTCGCCAACGTGAAGTCCGAACAGAACCGAAAATGCAGGCGCTGGACACGGCCGCCGCGCTGCGGCGGGCGGCGCTGGGCACGCCCGAGGGCGGCCGCGCCGTCGCCGCGCAGCTGGGCGTGACCGCCGCGCGCGCGCTCTTGGCCGCGGCGCCGCTGCGCCCGCACTGGCAGGAGGACGGGGACCACGACGAGCACGAGGTCGGGCATGGCGGGCGGCCGCTCTGGCAGCGCAAGCTCGCGGCGCTACAGACGCGGCGGTTCTTCGACGCCTGGGTGCGCCGCGTGCAGGCACGCAAGCGCTGGCGCGCGCGCGCGGCACCCGTGGCGCGCCAGATTAAGAGGGCGAGCCGCGAGCGCCGCAAGCGCGAGGCTTGGGACGCGTGGGACGCCTTGCGACGCCACGGCCGTCGCGCTCGCGCCGCCGCGACGTTGCAGGCCATCTGCGGGGCGGCCTGGGCACGCTGGCGCGTCGACCGTCTCCGTGTTGCATGGGCGCGCTTGCGAGCGGGCCTGGTGATTGTAAACGACCTCGAGCGCGAGGCAAGTTCTAGTTCGCCCTCACTGTCGTGCTCGCCTTTTGGGGCTCCGCGGACGATGCAGGTTGGACTTGACAGCGCCGCGACGCCAGTGGCACTTCACGTGACGGCGCAACTCGCCGCGCCGACGGTGGCGCCGGTGGGGTCGCCGGCGTCAGGGCTCTCCGCATTCCACGACGCCCTGGACTCGCCGCGAGAGGCGCAACTCCTGCGCCTCGTGCACGATCTGCTCTCGCGGCGCGCACGGGCGGATGTCCTGGCGGCCTTTCGCCGAGTGCGGCTAGCAAGCGCCACCGCGCGAGCCAGCGCGTCGCTCCAACGTTTGACCAGATACAGATAGAAAAGCATGCAAGAGCACACAACATTGTCATCTTTCCTTCTTTTTTGTGGCTGTAGTGATGGTGCGGTACCAGGTACCAGGTACCAGAGTAGGCCCAGGGCACTGAGGGCAGGGCACCACGCCCGCTCCGCAAGAGGTCGCCTATTCGCAGGACTGACCGACTGGCTGGCGACCGACTGACTGACTGACTACTTGCGAGCCTGCCTACCTGGGGCGACGCACTTTGCCCGGAAACTGAAGGGGCACCTCGAGCACCAGCTTCTTGGCCTTCTTGGTGCTGCTGCCCCCAGCCATCGCGGAGCTATCCGTCTTCACGCGCACGCCAAGCTGCGCGGCATACTGGAGGATGTAGGTTGACGTCTCGCGAAAGTCGGCACCGAGCAAGGCGATCTGGTAAGAGCCCATGACGCAGTTGCACATCATCAGCGCAAGCGCAATCACGCGCAGCACGATGCGGTCTGAATGCAGCTTCGTGCGCACGCGCGAGCCGTTCGGTTCCGCGTCGGTGAACGAGGCCACGATGTTATCGACGACCTCGCGAGGCGCGCCGGCCATCTTCTCAGCGAGCGCGCCGCGGGCCCCGGGCTTGATGATGCGCGAGGCGCGGGCGAAGGTCACCAGATAATGGATGTAGAGGAGATGCAGGGCAAAGAAGCGCGCTGGCTTCTTCGCCATGTTGTCCGCGGCGATGCGGCCGAGCTGCGCCCGCACGAACTCGCCGTACGGACCCTCGCTCGTGAGGACCTTACCGCCGGCGCGGGCCTCCTTGACGAGCGCGTCCGCGATCGGCTTGAGCACGGCGCGCTCTTCCTTGCTGATGTAGTCACTCGAGACGAGGACCTCGGCCGGCGTCTCGGCATCCAGCCGGAGCGGGGGCAGCAGATGCGCCCGACTCTTGATCTCGCCGTCCGTGCCGCTCTTCTTGGCGATCGGGTCCTCCATCGCCTTCTGCTTGAGCATCTCGCGCACTTCGTCGCCAGACGTCAGAAGCTCGCCCTTGATGCGGTTCTGCTCCTGAGCAGCCACCTCCTTGCGGCGCTTGGCGCCACCAAAGGTCTCAATCAGTGCCTGGCGCCGCTGCGCGGCCACCGTGAAGGAGCGTCCCTCCGCGTCAGACAGGTCGCTGGTGAAGGCGCGCACATTGGGCGCTGGAAGCTTCATGACCGTGTTGTGCACCTCGATGGGGCACTGTGCGCGCGCGTTGCTGTTAAGTAAGATGGCTTCGCCTGTCGTCGGGTTAAAGCGGAACGCAAGGTAGCGGCGCAGGCGCGAGTGCGGGTCGCCCTCGCGGCCTTCCATCTCCACGCCCTCGCCGCGGCTGTACAGAGCGCGCTCCTTGGTGCGCTCCGACATGAAGAACCCGAACGACTTGTTCTCGTCCGGCGGCGAGCCCTGCGGGAAGGTGGCCAAGACGCACTCCGTGTCACCCTCGGGCACCTTGAAGGTCGCGCGTCTGAAGGGCTTGGCGGTCGGCCCGCGCGCCGTCATTGCCAGGTCCGACGCGGAGCTCTCGCCGTCGTCCTCCTCTTCCTCTGCCGCAGCGCTCGACGTCCCCACGCCATGGCCTCCCTCGTCTACGTCCATAGCGGCCGCACCAGACTTGGCACGCTGCTTGGCTTTGCCATTGCCGTTAACCGCCTTTTCGTCGTCGCTGTCACCGTCGCTGTCATTGCTGCTGCTGCTGCTGCTGCTACTGCTGTCGTCCTCGTCGTCCTTTTCTTCCTCCATCGTCAGCCCGGCGCTCAGCTTGCCATTCGCCTTGGCAAGGGGCTCGGTCTCAAAGGTGTGCGTATGCGCCGTGGCACTGAAGGACACGTGCCGCTTCGCAGCGTCACTGGCCGCGCCCGGCGCGCTCGTCTTCAGCGCCGAGCGCGGGGGCGCCGCCGTCTGCACCTCCTCCTTCTCCTCCTGCTCCTTCTTCTTCTTCTTGGCCGGCTGCGCCGCCGCCGCCGCCGCCGCCTCCTTCATCTCCTTCTTCTTCTTCTTCTTGGCCCCCTTGGCGCCCTCGTCCTCACTGTCGCTGTCGCTGCTGCTGCTGCTGCTGCTGCTGCTGTCGCTGTCGCTGCTGCTGGAGCCGCTGCCGCTGCCACTGCCACTGCTGCTGCCCGAGTCGCTGGCGTCGTCCCTGTCGCGGCCCCCCTCGGCCGCGTCGTCCTCCTCCTCCTCCTTGTCCTCCTTGCGCTTGCGCGCCGCGGCCTTGGGCCCCGCGTCCTCCTCGGCCCGGGCGCGCTTGCGCTTGCGCTCCGGCGGCGCCATGGCCGGCGCCGGCGCGCGGGGGCGGCCGCCGCGGGTCCGGGCCGTCGCCGCGCGCGCTCGCGGCCTCCGGCGCGGGCGGCCTCGCTCGGGCTGCGTGTCTGGCGCCGCGGCCTCGCCTCGCCTGGCCGCGCGCCTGAGCCAGCCAACCGCGGAGTTCCGGACGTCCGCGACGCGTCCGCGACGCGTCCGCGACGCGTCCGCGACGCGCCCGCGACGGGTCCCAGCGGGCGTCGGCGGCGGGTTTGGGACGCGGTCCGCGACGGCGCGGACGGCGTCCGAAAGGCCGGAGGCGAGTTTGAATGCGTTCACTGCGCTGCGGCGCGGCGAGGATCACTCCAGACGCGACCTGCCTGCACGGGGCAGCGCGCGCGGCGGGGGTGCGGCCGTCCCCGCGCCGCGCCGCGCCGCCGCGCCGCCGCGCCGCCGCGCCGCGCCGCCGCGCCGCGCCGCGCTGCGCCGAGCGCCGCGCGAAAAGTGGATGCGAAGGAGGAGATGATGGGCGGCATGGGGTACGAGGAGCAGGGGCTGCAGCAGGAGCAGCAGCAGGAGGAGCGAACGGCGGCGAGGCAGGGCGAGGAGGTAGGGCTGGCGCGGCGCGTGTCGCACAACTCGTTCGCGTCGATGGCGTCGTCCAAGGACGAGGCGCTGTGTCGCGTGTGCCGCTGCGGCGACGAGGCTGGGCCGCTCTTCTACCCGTGCAAGTGCAAGGGGTCGATCCGCTTCGTGCACGAAGACTGCCTGGTGGAGTGGCTGCGTATCTCGCACAAGCGGAGCTGCGAGCTGTGCCTGACTGAGTTCGAGTTCAAGTCCGTGTATCACGACAATACACCGCAGCGCCTCTCGCGCTTCGAGGTGACACTGGGCGCTCTGCAGCTCTCCCTTGGCTACGTGCCAGTGGTTCTTCAGTCTACGGCCGTCCTCTTCATTTGGCTCTGCATCTTTCCGCTCTTCACCATGCGCGTGCACCTGCTCTTCTTCGCGCAGAGCGTGGCCGATGTCGTTACGGTGCTCACGCGCTGGTCGCTCCACACCGTGGCGCAGCAGTGCTTCTTCGGCAGCGTCCTGTCCTCCTGGATTGTGGTTGCCTTTCTGGTCCTCATGGTGCTGCAGGACTGGGCTAACGAGGCCGATGATCGCGACGACGCTGAGGACGGTGGGCGAGGCGTCGTGGACCACCGCAACATTGCGCAATTCGCCGACCGCGTCGTGGAGCGCGCGGTGGCGGCAGCTGCGGACGCCAACGATCTCGTCGACGAGATTGAGGCTGCGGGCGAGGAGAATCGCCTCATGGAGCTCGGTAATCGCATCCTGCGCGAGCACGTGGGCCAGAATCTCAATCTGCGTGGTCTCCTCCAGCACCAGCAGCACCAGCACCAGCATGAGGAGCAGCATGAGCAGGAGGAGCTAGAGGTGCTCGAGGAGCTAGAGCAAAGGCAAGAGCAAGACCAAGAGCAGGACCAGGACCAAGACCAGGTGCAAGAGCTGGAGCTGGAGCAAGAGCGGCCACAGGGTGGCAATGAGAACGAGGACGAGGACGAGGATGACCGATCGAGGGAAGACGAAGGAGAACCTGCTCTTGCTGCTGTCCATGAGGTGGATCGACAAGGCGAAGACGGAGATGGCCAAGTAGCGGAGAACGTTCAGGCTGAGGCTCGCGATGAGGAGGAAGCGGCGGAACCTGGACCAGGGGGCGCCCCGGAAAACGCGCCGGAGCTGCCGCAGGCGCGGGGGTTTGCCAATTTGGTTGAGATTGGTAATGTGGCGGACATTCCGGACCTGGACCTGGGACTCGGCGAGGATGCGGACGTGGATCTAGACCGCCTGGCCCTGCCGGCCGATGAAGACATGGCATGGGACGCGCTTCTTGGCCTGCGCGGTGGGACGCGCGGACTGCGACGCGGGATGTACACGATGCTGATCGTTTCTGTGGGCAACACGGGCTTTTTGTTCTTTTTCCAGTTCTTGCCCTTTGTGGTGGGCCGCGCCGTGGTGGCTCTGCAAGACCAGGGCGAGGACGCCGTGGAAGAAGACGGCCGCGCGAGTCCGCGGCGCCTCATGGGTGTGGGCTATGCAACCCTGCTGGCCGCCGTTTGTACATACTTGGTGGCGACCAAGATCCGCGATGTGTGGGCGGGCCGCTCTGAGATGCCAGCACGCGGCTTGGTGGCCAAGTACGCAGTGTCGGTGCTGCGCGCCGCGGGTGACATGCTGGTCTTTGCCATCATTATGCTCCTGGAGCTCCTCGTCCTGGAGCTCGTCGTCGGCCTTATTGTCCACCTGGGCGCCATGGGCGTGTCGGGCGTCGCGATGGACGTCTTCTGGGCGCGCACTGCGCTTTGTCAGCAATCGCCCATGACGTGCGGCTTCATCCATTGGGCCATGGGCAGCGTGCTCATCGCGAACTGGTCCATGGTTATTCTTGCGTTTCGTCAGGTCGTGCACCCCCGCTTCAAGGTGCGCTTCTTTGCCGGCTGGTACGACGCCACCCGCAATATTGAGATGGGTGTCTTCGGCCCGCTCATTGACCGCCACCGCCGGCGGATCGAGGAGCAAAACCGGCTCTGGCAGGAGCGCGTTGCCGTGGTGACCTCACGCATCGTCCTGGAGCAAGACGCCTACGCCCAGGCTGGGGGCACGGCGCCTGCGGACACTAACATGTTCGAGGAGTGCATGCAGCAGGCGCCCATGCCGGGGCCCGAGGCGGCGGACCTTGGCCGCCTCGACCTGGTTTCGCGCACACTCGAGGAGTGCCTCTCATATGTGACAACCGTGCTGTTGTGGAGCTTCCCCGCGGTCCTTGTGCTGCTCGTGGCTCCCACACAAATGGTCAAATTCTGCGCGCCGAGCATCTTGCCTGTCCGCATTGGCTCTTTTCGGCAACCCTTTGCTGACGCTCAGCTCCCGCTCGACATGTTCTTCTTCCATTCCCTTCCTTACGTTGTTGAGAAGCTCGACCTCTACCGACTCATTCTGCAGGCCTCGCGTCAGGTTGCCCTCCTGCTTACCGTGCCGCTCGATCTCCATGGCTACGTGCTCAAGCCCATCTTCAAGCACATGCGCTCCGGCTTTGTCTTTGTCGACGCGGTGCACGGTCTCCGCGGGACGCGCCCGCTCGAGCTTGAAGCCGCTTCAGAGGAGGCGCCTCATGCTGGCGACACCTCGCCAGACCGCCGCGGCTCCGTTGTGGCTGGGCGAACGGCGCATGAGGAGCTCGCCGGTGCGATTCGCTCACTCCGTTCGCTCTCCACCCTCAAGATTGGCGCCCCCGTCGACTTCCTCGGCATGGTCTGCCACGTCACTTCCTGGACGTCCTTTGCCCCGCGCATGATGCGCGGCCGTCCCGGCGACTCGCGTGCGGCGGGTGAGCGGCAACCCATCTTCCTCGTCACCGACGTACATGGCTACTGTGTGCCGGTATTTTTGGACGCCGACGCGGAGTGCGCAATGTTGTCGCTCGCTGTGATTCCTGGCGAAGACCTGCGAGGCGAGGCCCTGCGAACCTGCAAGCGGCTACGCGACTCGCTCGAGGCGCTTGGTGAGCCTGAGATGGCTATGCGTGCCGCCGCAATCCACGCCCGCTTCCTGCGCCCTACCTCAGCCAGCGAAGGATCGCGTGCGGCCGAGGTTCTGGGTGAGGCTGCGGCTCCCGCTGCGAGGGAGGGCGAGGGCGAGGCCGAGGATGCGGCTGCGGGCGGGGATGCGGCTGCGGGCGAGGATGCGGCTGCGGGCGAGGATGCGGCTGCGGGCGAGGATGCGGCTGCGGGCGAGGATGGCGATGCAGGCGAGCGCGAACCGAACGAGGAAGACCATGACGAAAGGGGCGAGGACACTGAAATCGGCGCCGAGGACCTTGGTGCATCCGACAGGAGTGACACGGAAGAAGAGAAAGAGACTGGAGAAGATGGGTATGGACCCATTGAAGAGCCTCGCGAGGCACCGCCCGAAGACCCAGATCTGGTGAGGTGCCCGGCAGAGGGTGTGGTGCGTCTCTTGCGCGGCATCCGAGAGGAGGTCCAGGACCAGCCGGCATTGACGGACGAGGCGGTACGGCTCATGCCCATGGGATTTGGAACGAGATGGGCCGGGGGCGACGCCGCGTCTCTGCTGGCGAGCCTGCGGCGTGTGGTGGCTCTTTGGCGGGACAGCAATGCTGCACCGGTGATCGCGTTGCAGCACGCGCGGGTGTGCGGCGAGAATGGGCGAAGCTTGGAGCTGAGCCTGGACTCGCTGCTGTTGCTGGAGCCGGACGCGGGCAGTAAGGCAGAGCTGGCGCGCATATGCTTCCAGGCGCGTCACGTGGAGAACGCGTCGACGGGCCAGTTCTGCGTATTGCGGCACGAGCCGCGGCACCTGGCGGCGCGGTTGACGGCGCTGGCGGTGCTGGCCGTGGTTGCCGCGATCCTCGCTGCGACCTTGGCGCTGGTGCTTCCGCTCGTAGTGGGGCGCTTCGCGTTCGACCTGGTCGGCGACCCGCTCAAGCATGATGTTTACCACTGGGGCGGAGGCTTTGCCGTGCTATGGCTGGCGGGCTCGCTGGTGCGGTGGTTTCTGACCGCCGTCCTGGGCGAGGACGGCGGGTGGCGGCGCGCCGTGGGGCTCTGCGCGCGGTGGACGCAGCTCGCGGTCAAGTGGGTCGTGGCCGTCCCGGTCTTTGGTGTGGTGCTGCCGTTGCTCGCGGGGACGCTCTTCGAAGCCGTGGTGCTGGACCCTTACTATACGCCGGTGGATCGCACGCCCGTGGGCCTCATCTTCCAGGACTGGGCGCTCGGACTCGCGGTGCTCAAGGCTTGGAGTCGGCTCGTGCTCCTCGGCGTCCTGGGCGGACCCACGTGGGCAGATCGCCTTGAGCGTGTTGCGCAGGACGGCGGCTACGGCATCCGCCTCGGCTGGGCACTGCACAAGGTGGCACTCCCCATGCTTGAAGCCATGCTGCTGCGCCTCTGTGTTCCGTATGTGGGCGCTCGCCTCGTGGTGCAGAGAATGGAACTGGATCCGATTGCCGCGGAGACTACCATGCGCTTCGCGTACCCGTTGTTTTCTGCTTTCCTCTTCCTTCTCGACAGCTTCCGGGCCCTCGGCTCCTACGCTGACATTTTGCACGATCAGATTCGCGACCAGCGGTACATGATTGGACGCCAGTTACAGAATCGCTACGCGAGCCTCGTGGAGTGAAAGAGCGATGGCCCTCGGCTGCTAGCTAGCTAGCTAGCTTTCAGCTACCTCTAGCAAGAGCTAGAGCAGCGAAAACACAACGGCAACAACAACAACGGCAATGTATCATGAGAAAGAGAGCATGGTATACATATTTGACATGTTGTGTGGCTCATTTCAGGCGAGCAGGGACGCAAGCTGTTCCACTTGACAGGAGGCCGGCAGCCAAGGGACGTCAGCAAAAGAATATCCTGCGCATCTCCGGCTCAGGGCATGCTCACAGTGCTGGAGTGCTCGCGCTTCGCGGGCCGAAGCCATCTAGAGCTGCTTGCAAGCTTGCGGCAAGCTCCGGGTCGAACTCTTCCAAGGCTTCGGCTTCGCGCCTAATGGCGTCCCTAGTGCTATTTCTCCCCTTGGCTAGGGGCTGCGTAAATTCTGGTTCCACACGCATTCGGTCAACGAGGACGCGCATGTGGCGATGACGCTTATCCGCGCGCAATTTGTAAAGCAGCTCGCCGATGGCCTCCCTTCGACCCTCGATGATCGAAACAACCTCGTTGGAGGCCGCAACGTACAGTAAGGCGCCCGTGATTCGCTTCGCGGCGTTTCGCTTCGCTGAAGCTTGACGAATCTCTTCGACGAAAGCCTCGGCGTCGCCGTCGAACTCCGGCGGTACGATCACCTCGGACGTGTAGATGACATATCGGGTGGACGCCTTGCTCGACCCGGACCCCATTCCGCCTTGCAACAGCAGCTTTGCGAGTCTGTCGTGGCCGCTGCAACAAGCGCGCATACTACTCCGCACTCCGCAAGTGCTGTGCACTTCAACTGCAAAGTAGACCGCCCCCCCCCCAAAGGCCAGAGCCTATGCGCGATCCCGTCATTCTCCTTTGCAGTCCGTGACTTTGGCATCCCCCAAGGGGGTTCTGCATCATTCAGGGTACCCACTTGCTTCGCGATGTGCTGCAGCGACAAGAACGCGCGGAACTCCGTGAGCCTGGCCAAGGGCCTGGCGCGCCAGGCCTTTCGAAAGAATGAAGCCTGGACTTTCGCGCTCTGCGCTGTTGCGACGCTGCGCTTGACTGACGAGATGTACGCCCCCATGCCGGTGCCCCGCTTTGCGCTGCGCCGTGCTGCGCCGTACTGCGCCGGGACAGTTGGCACATGGTGCGCCCAACGGAACTTCGGAACTTCTCCAACAGGCCGGCCAAGAGTCCCGACAACATGAAAGTGCGTGCCACGTCCGTGCCTCCGCACTGACTGTTGTCGCCACAAATGCCACCCACTCTTTCCTCATCATCCTGCCATTGTTGTGTTCTTCGACGAGGAAGGTCGATTTGTGACTACGCCATCATGCTACTCCGGGGAAGCCTGCATCGAGACGCCGCGAAACTTGCGCAAACATGCGCGAATTGCTGCTTAGCATGCATTCGTGTCTTGCGCCGGGACTCGATTGTGTCGTCGCGCGCGGCGCGATTGGACTAATCAAGCGTTGTGCGCGGAACTGGATAATTACAACTGGCTGAGGTGGTGACGAGGCGCAGCGAGAGGCGTTGGGAGCCCCGCCCCAACAACCTTGCACTGGTCAATCTGAACAGGACCTCCCTGGCACTCAATCTGGCACGGAGCCGCTTAGCGAGAAGTATAAGGCCAGCTAGGGCTCGGCGCTTATCCAGGCAGGGGAACCAAGGGCTCGACGGCGAAGGCAGCCGCCCGTGTAGGGCAAACCCGGATTGAAAAAGAAGGGTCAGCAAAGGGCAAACGGATGGGTGCATCACAGGGGCTGCTCCGGGGAGACCACTCCTTGTCAGGCTCGAACAAGGCGGGGTCGAGCGACTACATGAAGAAGCAGAACTCTAGAAACGGCGAGCACGAGACCGTCGCAAGCAGCAAGTCAGAATGGTTGTCTGGTGACTGCGTTGTAAGCGCCGATGGCTCCCCATGGCCTCGAATGGGCGGAATTCGACGCGTGGTCTGCACCGCGGAACTCCACGCCTCATACTCCAAGCCCTACTATGACCAGGTTGTGAACGCGATGCGCAGCTTCATTCACGAACAGGGCAGGGAGTATGACGTGCGCTCCATTTTACTCTTCGACAAGCGATCACGCCAGCTCCTGCTCGTCTTGGAAGGGCGGGCCTCCTCTGTGGAATGCTTGCTCCCGGACAGCATGCCAGACTACCGCTACGTGCGGCCGCGCTTAGTCGGAGACTCGCAGGTTCAGGAGCATGCCCTACCCCAGAGGATGCTCGCTGGGGACAGGAGCACGTGGAAGTTCATCAAGCCGATGCTCCCCACCTCGGCCATGCCAGAGGTCATTAAAGACTTCGAAAATGGCTTTGCCTACGAGAATTACTTTGTACCGGAAGAGTACAGGTACTGAACAGTGTTGTCATGCTGTTCGAGATTCCGGAACAAGTGCTGTACAGACTGTTTACATCAGCGTGGAGCTGCTGCGTCGCAAATAAGCCTGCAATGCCTCGAAATCGTTTTTCGATGCCTCGGAAGAGGGCTGTGCGCCGAGACGCACAAACCGTTCGTTAGTAGCGGAATTCCTCCGGAACGAAGTAATTGGCATAGGCAAAGCCATTCGCAAAGTCCTTGATCTCTTGTTGCATACAATCCGCGGGAAGAAGAGGCTTGATCAGTTTCCACTTGGCTCTATCCCCCGAATGAATCTCGTTGGGTAGTGGCAGCGCCCGCACATCCACCCACTTGTCCTCGACGATGCGAGTGCTGATGTCGTGGCAATGCTCAGATGCGTCCGGAAGAAAACTGTCCACCGCGGTGCCACGCCCCTCCAGCACGATGATGAGCTGTTGCGATCGTCGGTCGTAGAGAACTACAGAGTAGACGCCATACTCTGCGCCCTTCTCGTCAAAGTGCCTGCGCAATGCAAGCGCCATGTCCTCACGGCCGTCTTTGGCGAAACCGCCGGCCCGGAAACCCGCCACGCAGACTACACGGCGAATGCCGCCAATGCGAGGGCATGCAGGCGCTTCGCTCGAGGTCTCCAGGTCTGTCGATACGTCCACAAGGATTGTATCCCGGGACGGGAGCTCCTCATCGTCGTCGCTTGTCGCACCCTTGAGACGGCACGTTTTGCCACTCTTGTTGACTGTGACTGCCGCCGAGTCGCTGCTGCGTCGCACGCCTTGCGCGGCGCCCATCATTGGGGATCTGCTTTCGACAGCTCTGCCCCTCAAGCATCCTCATGGCCCGCATTGGGCCCACCACGAACCCATTCCACGTTGCGTTGGGCGTGCGCCTCCACAGACTTAGCCGAGACAGTAGCCTGGACGCGCTTGTGATGCAGTGGCTGGCGGGTTTGTGGTGGCTGGTGGGTGCGGAGTTTTGCGCAGGGAGCACTGCCGCTGGGTACGATGACTGCCGAGCTTTGACTTGCGAACGCGAGAAGCGCAGGCACAGTACAGTGACTCAGGGGTCCTGCCGGCGCACATTGTCGCAGATCTGCTGGGCACAGTCCACTCGGGGCCTGCAGCGATCCGTTGTAGCTTCTTTGGGGGTGGTGGTGGGGGTTTGGGGAGGGGAAGGGGGGGTTGGCTCCACAGACCTATTCAAACTGGCGGGCCAGCTCAAGCGGAGAGAAAAAATGCCTGGTCGGGACCAGTGGTGGCTGGTGGGTCGGTCCCTGGCAGGGGATGATGACTGCAAGGAGTTGCGATGGAACGGAAAATAAAAAATTCTGATGTGTTGAGGTTCAAGCGCAGGCGCGGTCATGACTGAAAAAACTGGTCGCGTGAGCATGTTCGCGTGAGCAGCCACCGTGTGTACAAATTCTATGCGCAGGCATGGCTGCGACTTTCAAAAGCGTGTGCTGCTCGTGGGCGAAGCTGCGACTCCAAAAAAGGGAAACCGTCTGTCGTGAGCTGCCGCTGGACTTGCTACTCTGCGTACATGCACGCACGCATGTGCATTCAGTGGGCCGCGTTACGACTCTGTAAAACAAAACGAGGCAGCCAAAAACCAGCACGACAAGCTAGCGAGAATAGCGGTGTTCCTCGGGGACAAAATAGTTGGCGTAGGCGAAGCCGTTCTCGAAATTCTTCATGACCTCCGGCATCCTTTTCTTGGGGAGCAGCGGCTTGATGAACTTCCACGTGGTCCTGTCCCCGGGGAGGATCTCCTTAGGAAGGACGCGCTCGTCGACCTGCCTGTCCTCGACCAGGCGCGGATTCACGTAGCGACGGTCCGGGATAGTGTCCGGGAGGAGGGCCTCCACGGCGGCGCCTCGGCCCTCCATGATAAGAATGAGCTCGTAGGAACGCCGATCGTAGAGAAGCACAGAGAACACGCCGTACTCGGCGCCCTTCTTGTACAAAAATTTGCGCATGGCATGCACGACCTCGTCACGGTCGCGCTCGTCGTACTGCGAGACGCGAAGCTCGGCCACGCAAACCACGCGTCGGATGCCGCCGACTCGCAGCCATGAGCTAACCTCGTCGGCGCTAAGGTCGCCCCAGGAATCATGGTTCGAGGCATGGGGGTCGCTCGATGAGGTCGTCTCGCCGCAGCTAGCGAGTTCCTTGTCTTCGCCCGCGCTACGCTCGCGCAGCGCCGCCTCGTCGCTCATCTCCATCATCCTGTCTGCGGCCGAATCGCTTCGGATGACTCCCTGTGCGGCACCCATCCTGGGCACAGCTAATGTATTTGAGGTTTGTGGTGGTCTCGCCCCCACGTCTGCGTGGCCTGGTGAGTTGCTGTGGTGCTTCTTGCCATGAGGCTATCGAAGCCTGGTCGATGCTGCACGGCGAAAGATGGACACGTTTCCATTCGTCGCTGGAGCCTCTGATGCCTGGTCGATGCCGCACGGCACAGCCTTGCTTGAGCGCAGGCGCCCCGATCGCAGGCATCCCGCTCGCAGGCGCCCCGATCGCAGGCGCACCCAACCATTGCTCCTGAGCCGCAGCTGCTTTGGTACTTCAACCAGTGTGGCTAATGCGCTTTGCTACCGCGCTCCCTTCAGCTCTGAAACTGGACCCGGCCTACCGGAGTAGGACGCCACCAGGACATGATTTGATTCCGGGGCAGGCCCCGACACCGCAGAACAACCACACTTCTGCTTAGTCTTAGGAGCAATCTTCCTGAACTCAGTTGCCCCATGGTGAGAAAAAAGCCAGGAAGAGTTCAAGCGTCACCATTCTGCAGTACTTTGGCACGGCTGGCTTGGGGCAAGGCAAAGTCCGGCAGACAGCCAAAGATGCACCAGACCGCAGCGCAGCGATCGCCGTTCTATGGTACTTGGGCATGGCTGGCTTGGGGCAAGGCGAGGTCTTGGCCAGCGGCCAAAGGTGCACGACCTTGCGCTGGCGCACCATTCATCGTGGCGCGTGCACCTTCTTGCGGCTAGGTGGGGAGCACGCAGGCCATGCCAATCGCTGTGTCCTGCACCCCACCAGACCTGATCCGTGCCACCCAACCAAGCCTGAGCGCCAGAACTGTCTCACTCGACGCGTCTTATGGCGTCGACCAGGCCATCGCACGCCAGGCCTCCTGCAGTTCTGGCGGCCTCGCCGTCGGCGCGTGTATGCAGCGCAACAGCGCAGCGGCGCAGCGCAGAGAAGCGAAGTGGCAAGGCAGTCTCCGCGGCTTGACTCGGACCGGACTCGCGTATCGCCCGGATGCCTGGGCGCATTGCACTTCTAAAGAGCGTCTGACTTGAAGTTCAAGTCAAGTTCGGACAGCGGTGCACACCCCATGCCGCAGCTTGATTGTGATGGTGAAAGGCTGCCCTGCAGTGCCAGCCATGCCATCACTCCCAAGTTCAGTCGCCCGCCCACTGCAGCCTCGACTGCCGCTGCCGAGTGTGGCGCGCCGATTCGCTGGCTACTAACTCAGCGTATCGCACGTGGCACGGGCAGAGTGAGGCTGCAAGTTGGCCACCTGGCTAGAGCCCGCGAGCGTGGCCGCCCGAGTGCGCCTCTGCAGTGGCAGAGCCCCGTGGACTCGGCCTCGGAGCGCGCCGCGGAAGGGTCCGGGTGCGTGCGGCGGCCCGACGGCGCGGCGCGGCGCGGCAGAGCGCGCGGCGGGGCGGCGCGGGCGGGCGGGCGGCGCGGCGACATGGAGGGCGAGGGCGTGCGGCGGCTGTCGCTGGAGCCCGCGGCCGAGCAGGATGCGGCCGTGGCGGGCATGCTGGCGGACCTGGCGCGCATGAACCTGCTGGGCGGCGACGCGGCGACGGCCGCCGAGGTGCCGCCGCGCGCGGCGGCGGCGGCGGCGGAGATGATGCCTCAGGCGGCGGCGCCCGTGGACGCAGGCGCCGCGCCGGGGCGCGTGGGATTCTCGCCGCTGCGGCCGCGGTCGCAGGGCCGCGGCAGCAGGCCCAGGTCGAGGCAGCACGAGCGGCCCGCGGCGGCGCCGGGCGTCGTCATGGTGGCCGGCGAGCCGGCCGGCGAACCGGTGAGCGAGTCGCGCAGCGCCTCGCGCAAGACGCTGAGCCGCCGCAAGGAGCGCCGCTGGGCCAACGACCGCCGCGCCGCGGCCGACGCGCCGCTGGCGCTCGAGCCCGGCGCCTCCGTGACGAACGGCAACATGGCCGCCTACTTCCCCGAGCTCGAGGAGTTCGACGTGGCGCAGGCCTCGCGCCTCATCTTCGCGCAGGAGTACATTTCTGTTTTTGACGGCTTCACCGACCAGATGCGCCGCGACTACATGAACTGCGAGGGTGGCTTCACCGCGCCGCAGCCCAAGGCGCAGCAGCGCCGCCCGGCCCACTCGCCGCAGGAGCGCTTCGCGCGCATCAGCAAGCACCTCAGGGTCCAGCTGCTGGAGCGCGGCTGCCGCCCGCCTTTTGATGCATTTTTGCACTCGCTGGAGTCCTTCCTGCTCGCCGTCGTCGACGCGCCCGAGACGCATGACCTCGTTGCGCTCGCCGACGCGCCGCTGCGCAAGGCGCTCGAGCGCGACGTTTGCGCTGTGCCCAGCGGCGCGCAGGAGCCCGGCGCTCCGCTCTTTGTGGTGGAGCTCGTCTTCAAGAGCGGCCTGCACCGCCTCCTCACCCACGGGCTCTGTCAGTTCCACGGCCTCGCATCCAAGAGCGACACTGAGGCGAGCTCGGGGCTGCGCGTTCTTCGCGTCTCGCGGGCACGCCAGCATGCTGCGGGGGCGCCGGGCGGCTGGACCGCTCTTGGCGCCGCCCCATCCACCGTCGCGACCGACCCTCTCTTCGCGGACCGCGCCCCGCGCCTCGTGCCGCTCTTGCACGCGCAGCGCACCTCGTAAAAAAGTGAATAGAAAAGCATGGTATACACACGCACAATGCCTTTTACTAAGAAGAGCTCACCTCCGCGCGGGGCGGCGCCTCAGCTCTCCGGTCCATCTTGCCCGTCACGATGTTGTACGCTCGGCCGGGCGGGTCGCGCGGTGGCGGCCTGTCGAAACACTTCTTGTCGCCCACAACCGGCTTGGGCACGGTGCGTCCATCGAAGGCAACGCCGCGGTAGTTGTAGCCCAGGTCGCCGCGGGCCTGCTGTAGGCTGGCCTGTGACTGGGCGCGCCGCTCGCCGAAGTAGCTCGTGCTCGGCGTCGGCAGCGCTTGTGCCGTGGTCGTCGTGAACCGCGTTCGCGCCGAGATTGCCTCTGCGCCGGCCAGCTCGTAGTTGGTCTTGCCCGCAGACACGCGGTCAAAGGCTGCCCCGCGCCGCTCGTACACACGCGCAAGCACCGAGTGCTCTTCGCCCGTGGCGTCCATGTTTTGTGTCCGGTACTCCGGCCTCCCGCTCGGCGCCTTGTAGCTGTCCGGATGCATCACGGGCGCCGCCCTGCTCGTGTTTTGCAGCCCGCGAAAGTACGAGTCCGAGGTTGTTGTCCACTGCATCGATGCAGCCGCAGCGCACTCCTTGCTGCCCACTGCCCAGTGCGACGCCTTCATCGTCTGGCCCATGCTTGTCATGCGCTTCCCGCCCATGCTGCCTGAAGCGTCGCAAGCAACGGAGCGTGCGCTCGACACGCAGAAGCGAGCAGGAATCCAGCAGCCAGGTCGCGCTCTCCGTGCAAGCACAAGCAGTAGAGCGGAGCCTGCGCTCAGCGCGCGAATCCTGGCGCGCACGGCACGAGTCGTGCACAGCAGCTCGCGCCCAGCTCGCGCGCCGCTCGCGCAGTGGCTTTCCCCGACGAGCTCGCTCGCTCTCTCCCTCTCTCGCTGTTCTCCTCCAGATCTTCGCCTCCTCCGCGCCCTCGCTCTCCGAGCCGCTCAGCAGCTCGCGCCTCGCTGGTCCCCAGGAGCTCGGCGTTCGCTATGGTATAGGCCCGCGGCCCTCCCTCGTCCGCGCCCCGCTCGCTCGTCCTCCTGGCCTCCAGCTCGCTAGGCTCCAGCTCCAACTCGGTTGAGGCCGACGAGAGGCCGAGGCCGCCTCGGTCCTCGTGAACGGCTTTGGTGGAGAGCACGACGGAGCCTGAGTGATCTGATGTGACTGTGTGAGCGCCGCGGCGCTGGCGGCCTAAAAAGGGGCCCACTGCGCCGCGCTCGCCGCCGCCGCCGCCGAGGCCGCGCAGACGTCGATCGCGCGGGGCGCCGCGGGCGCGCGCGGCATGGCGGGCGGCGACGGGTCCGCGGAGGCGGCGGCGCTGGAGGCCGCGCTGCGGCGCGCCGAGGCCAGCGGCGAGGCCTTCTTCGAGGCGCTGTAGGTGCCGCGGATGCCGAGCGGCCGGCCGCGCCGGCGAGCCCGCCGCCTCCCTCCTGCGACCTGCACGGCGAGCGCGCCGGGCGCGCGCAGGCGGGCGGGCGGGCGGGCGGGCGGGCGGGCCGGCGGGGCGGGAGGCAGACAGATAGACTGGCTGGATGAGACTGACGACGACGCGTGGCGCACGGCGCAGGCAAGGGTCGAACAAGAGCGCGGCGCAGCTGGGCCACGCCGCCATGCGAGAGATTAGGAAGCTGGAGCTGGAGCTGGAGCGCAGCGGCGCACTCGGGCTCAGCTTGCTGGTGGGCAGCAAGAACATGGACACGCCTGTGCTCAAGGAGAAGTTGGACGGCCTCGATGCGCAGGTGCAGGCCAAGGACACCCAGCGCAAGAAGCTCAACGCAGACCTTCGCCTGCTTAGTCAGGAATTCGCCGCGAGCACTCCTGCGCGCAACGCGGCCTAGCTAGCTAGGCTAGCTCTAGCTCTAGAGCCAGCTCGCAAAAATGCACCTTGTTGCACGTACTGTAATTTCACTTCACATGGGCGTCCAGGCAACAACAGAGGGCGTCTCGCGCGCGGTCTGCGCGGCATCATCCTTGGCGACCTTCGCCTCGTCTGCAGTAGCGAGACGCGCAGGACTCGTTCCCCGGAAGGATGGGTCGGCGAAGGACTTCTCGGAGGCACGACCCGGCGAGACTTGCGCCGAGCCAAAGCCCAGGACACGGCTTAGACGCGGTCCTTTTTTCTTCTTGGCCGTAACAAGGTCGCGCTTCTTTTCTCGAAAAGTCTCTGCGATTTCGGGCGTCCACTCCGCCGCAATGTCCGCGACTACACCGGCGAGCGCGAACATGACGCTGTATGTCACGATGGCATTGATGCAGGAGGTGAAGTCAGGCCGGCCGATCTTGCCGTCCACCAGCACACTAACGAAGATCCCGTACCCATACCTGTCCAGCGCAGTCAGGTAGCGGTCTCCATTCTCATCAAATCTGTCCTCCGTATGGTCGATGCGCGGCCCGGTGCCTCCCCACGCGGTGTTGGCGAGGCGGAGGGACATGACTCCAGTCGCCGCCGACCCCGTCCATTCGTCTTGATTACTATATGTGATGGAGAAGATGAGCCGCATGCCGGTGAGGCGGAAGATGGCGGCGCCGCGAGAGCCTGCGATTGGCGCAGCCTCGTTGACAGCGTCCAAGCTGTCAATGCCAACCACTTGCAGAGCGTCCGTGAGCGAGATCCGCACAGGCTCGCCCGCCCCGAACTCGCGCACCGTGGAACCGTCTCCGCCGACGAAGGTAAGGGGCACGTCCAGCTCCGACCGGAAGCTGGTCTGGAAGACGTGGTCAAACCAAATGACCACGTCATCAATGCCGAGAACAAAGTTGTTCACTTGCCGCACTGAGTTGTTCCTGCAAGACGCCATGGTCTCCCTGCATTTCTCGAGCGTGCGCCATTGCTCCTGCTGGTACGTCAGGATGAAGACACCACCGTCGTACTTTTCGACCACCTCACCGAGCAGCATCTCACGGCACCGATTGTCCTCATAAATCCAGTCCTCGCTGTAGAAGAAGTCTAGTTCAGAGTCATTGCAGAACGAAGGCAGCGCAGTGCCCACTTCGTCCTGCGTGGCAATGCCCGTCACCCACATGTTGCTGAAGCCCTTGGCTGCTTCGTAGTAAAAGTACGATTTCTTTCCTAACAGGCCGTAGACCATGTAGATGAACACCAGCAGCTGCGCCGCGCGCAGAATCAGGCCGACCTTGTAATTCTCCACGATCACGAAAGACGCGGACTTGTGCCTGATCAGCAAGCGCATCACGCCAGACAGCGGCCGCCCCTGCCGAGCCATGGTGGAATTCTTTTGCAGGGTCTTCCTGCGTGACGCTGCCCTTTTGCGCGTCGCGCCGCACCGCGCCGCGCCACGTGCCACGCGCCGCGCGCGCGCGCGCGCGCGTGCGCAATCTGAAGGAGAGGTGATCCGAAGCGCCGGTACAGGGCGAGGCCTCGTGACGGATTTGGCCGCTGCAGCAGTGCAACGCCACAGTGCAGGATGGCCGAATTATCCGTTCACTGGCATTGGCACGTGGTGACAGCCGCCAGTGCAGAGAAGTAAGTAACCAACGCGTTGGATTGGGCGCACCTTCCACACCAAGCACATGTGACCAGGCTGTGCACATTTGCTATCCGGCGGACCTCCTAATCTCTGTACCTGGCACTGGCAGGTCAGTTGCAAGCAAGCCCTCGGAGCTTCGAGCGGTTGAAAGAGCGAGCTTCGCTGGAGTGCAAGCCTGGTGTCCAGCTCCTCTTCAGGTCGCCGGCACTGACAGGCCTGGTTCAGAAGTACCGCAGGTCGGGACCCTTCAACCCGTGACCAGCCGCTTTCGCCACGCAAAGCCCCTCGTCTCCGTGCTCTACCCACAGACGCGACTTGTTTTCGGAGTGCTCTCGCTCGGCACTTGAAACACACCACATTCAGCTCCTTGGGGGCGCGCAAAACGTCCTTTGCCCTCCTGCTGCGCGACCGCGGCCGACCCATGCGCCACCACCAACTCGTTGCCACCGGGCTCGAGGTCCGCCCGTTTGACTGCCACCCCAGACACAACCCCCTTGCCCTTGGCGGCGCGGGGGCACTTCATGCTGCGCGTCTTGCCTCGCAAGGGCCGCTGCCGCCGCTCGCGCGTGGTCTGGCCTGGCCCCAGCAGCAGGTCCCGCTCGTGCTCGTGCACGTGCACGTGCACGTGCACGTGTTCGGGCTCGCCTTCAAGTTGGCGGTGGCGGCCGCCCTCAGAGGCTCGTCCTCCTCGCCAGCACGCGCGGCTCGCGGTCTCGTGGTTGGAGGCGTGCTCGGCGGGCGGGCTGCCGTGGTCGTTGCCGAGGTCGGGCTCGTAGCGCGGGCCGCCGCGCGATAACGTCCGGGCGTGCGAGGCGGCTCTGCCAGTGCAGAGCGCGGCGGGCGAGCAGCGGCGCGCGGCGGCGGCGGCGGCAGAGCGCGATGCCGGCGGGCGCGGCGCGGCGCGGGCGGGCGCCGGCGGGCGCGGCGGCGACGCGCGGCGTGTCGGAGATCGCGGCGGCGCGCGTGGTGGAGGAGGTGCGGCGGTTCGGGGACCAGGGCTGCACGTCGGCGCAGGTGGTGGAGGAGCTGGGCGTGTCGGCGGGGTCAGCGGCGGCGGCGGCGGTGGCCAAGGAGCTGAGCGTGCAGTCGACGCGCGTGTGCTCGCGCCGACAGGAGCTGCACGGCAAGCCGCTCGTGCGGCTGCCGGCGCCGCCCGGGAGCGAGGCGCGCGTGATCTACGTGCACGCCGATAACTTCATCGCGGCCACCGCGGAGGACCGCTGCAGGCTCTGCTTCCTCTGCGGCCAGCACCCGCTCGGCGCCTGGCAGCTGCTCGGCGGCGACTACGCGCAGCGCGCCGGGACCGCCGCCTTTCGGGACGCGCTCGTGCACTGCATCTGCGAGGCCTGCTTCCGCACGCGGTTCCTGGGCAGCGAGGCCCCTGTTGCGGTTGGCTTCGCCGTCCTGCCCAGCTCCTTCTTCGACAAGCGCCAGCTTGCGCGCTGCGACCCGGACGACGAGCCGGACGATCAGGCCTGGACCGAGCAGCAGCGGCGGCAGGCTCGCCCAGACGTGCGCCCGCTCGAGGCCAAAATGGAGACAGCGAGCGCCAGGGCCACGGTGCAGAGCCAGACGCGGGAGCGCGTCCTGAGCGTGACCGTGGGCGAGGTGCGCAGCTTCGGGTCTTGCGGTTGCACGTGGCGTGACATCCTCGAAAAGGTCCGCGTGGCCATCCTTCCGCAGGTGCTCGAGGACCTCAAGGACGTCGTGCAGTGGAGCCTGCATGTGTCGTCGAGCAAAACGCTGGAGTCCGAAAAGCCCCTTTTACGGCGAGCCATGGTCGGCTTCGACGGCGCGGTCCAGGTCCTCTTTGTGGGCAAAGAGTTCGTCGACCCGCACAGCGACGCGGACGGCCAGCCGCGGCCGGCGAACGGGCTGGCCTGCGGTATTCGCCTGGAGATCGCCGAGCAGGTCGTTCCGGGCGCCATCTTTGGGCTGCGCTCCTTCACCACCTTTCGCGTGCTCGTGGAGGGCCGCGAAGACGTGCCTGGCGTCGAAGTCCTGCGCCGCTACAGCGACTTTGGCTGGCTGCGCAAGGAGCTCGTGCAGTGGTTCGGCGAGGAGGCCGTGGTGCCGCCGCTGCCGCGCAAGCGCTTTCTGGGCCGCTTCAACGAGGCCTTTCTGGAGGCTCGCCTGCATGCGCTCGAGCACTTCATCGCCATAGTCGCCGTGCACCCCGTGCTGCACAAGGCGGAGGCTGTGCAGGTCTTTTTCCAGGCGGGTTCCCTGGAGCAAGCCAAGGTGACCTACTACGCACGCGCGCCGCAGCGCGGGAGCTCGCTCCAGGCGCGGCGGCGGCTCTCGTCCGACTGGACCGCCACGCTGGGCTCGGGCGGCAGGCTGCGCGCCGGACTCCTCGCCACGCCGGACGCGCCGGCCGCCAGAGGGGCGGCCGGTCTGGACGAGGAGATGCTGAGCCGCCTCCTGGTGCCGTCGCATACGCACCACCGCGACGGGGAGGTCCGCACACTCCTGGGCGCCGAGTATCAGCGCGCCTTGCGCAAGTGCTACAAGCGCATGGGCGAGCTGGCCACGGGCAACCTACGGCAGGCGGAGCTGCACGAGGCGCGCGCCAAGGCCTGCAAGTTTCTGGCCGCCAGCGAGTTGCCCGAGGTGCGCTCGCTCACCCACGACCCGGACCGCATGCAGGAACTGCTGCGCGCGGTGGGCGCCGCCGCGCCTCTGGACGACCGCCGCGCGGCCGCCGATGCCGATGCCTTTTCTGAAGTGGCGCTCACCAGCGACCGTCTGCCACCAGCGTACTCGGCCATGGCCGTCGTCGAGCTGCTCTCTTCGCTCTCACGCATGGACGTCCTCGTGGGCACGGCGCATCGTGCCGCCTGCATTCGCAATATGGAGACGAGGATGCACCTCAAAGAGTGGCAGCGGTCCCTGGAGGAGGCCACAACCTGGTTCGACAACCGCGCGCAGAGCGTAGTCTTCCTTCAGCAGGCCTGCCGCACCAAGCGCATACTCCTCGAGGGCGCCGAAGAGGAGGCGCGGGCAGCCACTGGCCAGATTGGCGGCTTTGGCGGCAGTGGCGTCCGAGGCGACAGCGGCGGCAGTGGCGCTGGCGGCAATGACGGCAGCGGCAGCAGACCCATCTCACTGTCCATGTCGTCCTCCTCCACGGCGCCCCTGGGCGCGGAAGACATGCGCGCTGCGATACAGGCCAAGATCGACCTGCTCGAGGCCAAGATCCGCAGTACACGCGCCGATGCCTCGCTCGAGGCTGATTGGCTTGCCTCGCGCAACAAGCAGGAAATGGTCACGCACATGACCGGCTTCGTGCAGCAGCAAATCGAGCACGCGCGGCAGCGCTCGCGCATGTGGCAGGACTTCTTGCCTCAGCTCCTCACCTCGCTCGAGGCGCGCATCCCGCTCCTCCCGGAGGCCCTGGACGCCGCCGCGGACGACGATGCAAGCGTCTCGCAACTGCCTTCCACCTCACGCAGCACGGACCGGTCGAGGTCGCATGGTCTCGGCGCAAAGGCGAACAGCAAGGGGACTGGCGAGCGCGAGGGGACAGACGAGGGGGGTCTCGACGAGACCGATGCACACCACGGCGGCAGTGGCGGCGCGATGGACGGCGCGAATGGAGCCAGCGGCGCGCGCCCATGGCGTGAGGTTGAGGATGATGACCTCCTCGACAGTCAAGACGACGACGAGGACGCCGACGAGCGCTCCCACGTTGCGAACAGGGCAAACGAGAAGGCGCGCATGGCCCAGGCGCAGAGCGACCCGGCCTGGGAGATCGACCCGGCGGACCTCGTATTTGGGAACTGCATTGGGCGCGGGTCCTTTGGCGAGGTGCACGAGGGCGTCTTTCACGGTCAGCGCGTTGCCATCAAGACCTTCCACACTGCACCGTCTGTGAGTGCGCGCGCACTGCTGGACTTTCGTCGCGAGGCGCAAGTCATGCGCGGCCTGCCGTCGCATGCAAACCTGGTGTCATTTTATGGCATGAGCTCGCAGCCCAGCCACATTTGCCTTGTCATGGAGCTCGTCCCGACAGGATCTCTCCTGGAGCTGCTTTTAAGCACTGGGCGCACGGCAGCAGCAGGAGGAGGCAAAGACGGGGCTCAGCAAGGCGCAGGCGCAGGCGCAGGCGCGGGCACAGGCGGCGCGGGCGCGACGAATGAGAATTTGCCTTCCAATGTCAACATCACGGTGCGGCGCGGTCGCAAGCGCGGCGGAGAGCGCGATAAGCCGGCGCGGCGCACCTGGAACCTGGACGAGCTTAATGCGCAGTGGCAGCTGCACCTGGCGTTGGGCGCAGCCCGGGGCATTCGCGTGCTGCACGAGTGCACGCCTCAAATTCTGCATCGGGACATCAAGACGAGCAATCTGCTGGTTTCGATGCCGGACATGACGGTCAAGGTGTGCGACTTCGGCCTCGCGCGCTTCAAGCTTGAGAGCCAGTCGGTGCGGTCCTTTGTAGGCACTGCGTCCTGGGTCGCGCCGGAGGTCATCATCTCCCGAGAGGACGGCTACTCGGCCAAAGCTGACGTGTACTCCTTTGGCGTCGTGCTCTGGCAAATCTACGCCCGCCGCCAGCCCTACCCGAAGCTGCACGCCACGCAGGTGCTCTACCAGGTTGCTCGCGAGGGGCTCCGACCGCGCGTGCCGTCTGGTGTACCAGCACCCATGGAGGAGCTCATGCGCACATGCTGGAGCGCAGACCCGGCGGCACGGCCTTCATTTCGGGAGCTCGAAGCCCGCCTCGAGGCTCTCAAGAAGGCGTCGTTGTGAAACAGTAACATCTTATCATCATCGTCATCATACGAAACACACAAAAGAGCAAGCGAGCTGTTGGGTTGTTCGGCCGGCTTGGCGAGAGCGCGCACGGTGCGCGGGGGTTGGGTGCTTGCCCTGGAAAAGAGGGAGGGAGAGAGAGAGAGAGAGAGAGAGAGAGAGAGGGAGAGGGAGAGGGAGAGGGAGAGGGAGAGGGAGAGGGAGAGGGAGAGAGAGAGTGAGAGAGTGAGAGAGAGAAAAGGATCTCGAAAAAGAAGGAGAAGGAGTAGCAGTAGCCCAAAGAGAAACTACACGTAGGAAAGGCTGCCCCTCTCGCCGACCACATCCTCAGCCTCCACGACTGAGTTTGCTTCGCGGGCCGCATGCGACACGACGTCTTGGTGGCGCTCCTCCACAGAGACCGCGCGATAGAGGATCTCAGCGGCGATGGAACCGGCAACCTGCGTGCGACGTTTGAGCTCTAGGATCTTGGCGCGGCGGCGATTCGCCAGCATGGTCTGCTCCCGCAGCAGGCGCTTGCGACGCAACAAGGAGCCGGTGATGTTGTTGCTGTCGACCTCCAGTGCCTGACGTACGCCCTCCTCGATGGTCGGGATGTGACCCGCCTTGGCGAGCGCCTCCTCCTGCTCACGCTCCTCGATCTCGGACGAAACGGTCTGCATGGAGGCCACCGAGTAGCTTTGCATGCGCTGGGTCGCCTGGAGCAGGCTCATGCCGGCGGCCGGGCTGGCCGAGGTCCGCAGCGGCGGGCGCCGCCGGGCGCCGCCGCCGCCGCCACTGCGCGCGAGAACGCGGCTCGCCCCCTCCTCGCCCTCGGCAACGAGGCCCAAAAAGTCCGCGTCGCCGTCCACGTCCGGATTGTCCTCGGCGTCGTCTGCCTCGTCCTCCGAGCCCACGCCGGCCTCGACCAGTGAGCGAGAGGAGAGCGCAACCCCGGTCTGGTGCCGGCCGCGGCCGAAGAGGGCGCCGCCCTCATGCATGGCGAGCAGGCGCGCCTCGCGGGCCACGACACGGCGGCCGTCGTCCACCTCGGCCTCCTCCATGATGATCTGCATCGACATGGGGCGGTCCTTGTTGCGCGCCTTCTCCTGGCGGAGCTGACGGTGCAGGCGGCGAAGCTGGTTCATGTCGACAATCAGGTCCTCACGGCTCGGTTGCAGCGGGGAGCGCACGTGGTGAGAGAACATGGCGTCAAAGTCGAAGGCCTCGAGGCCGAGCTCGGGAATGGCCAGAAAGAGCGGGTGGTACTGCGCGCTGCGCGGGCCCCAGTGGTTGGCGCCCAGGCGCAGGCCGGCTTCCGGGTGCAGGAGAGCGGCGATGAAGTTGCCGTAGACGAGCCACTGCTTGGCCGCGGTCTCCGGCAGCTTGCGCAGCTCGCTGTCGCAAAAGTGAGAGAGACAGCGGTCGTTGCGACGCTTCGCGAGCGAAACGGCCGGGTCCTCGCGCTTGCGCACGTAGCGGTGGCGCTCGCCGTAGACGAGAATGGCGCTAAGGATGGCGTCGAAGCCCTCGTGTGACTCATAGGCCATGGCGCTGCGCTCGCGGTCGCCGGCGCGCGCGCGCTCCCGCATGAGCGGCGTGGCGAAGCAGTCCTCGTTGGTGGCCATCCTGTACAAAACACAGCCCAAGGCCCACCAGTCGACGCCGAGGCCGTAGCCGCTGCTGTTGCCTCCCGCCAGGGCAGCCTGCTCGGGCGCCATGAAGCGCGGCGAGCCGACTAGCGTGCTCGTGCGCGAGGAACGGTGCTGCAGCGCTTTGCTGACACCAAAATCCGCGAGCTTCGGGTAGCCATGGTGGTCCACGAGAATGTTGACAGGCTTGATGTCTCGGTGCACGATGCGCAGCTCGTAGAGGTGCTTGAGGCCCAGGAGCACGCCGGCCGCCATGAAGCGGCAAAAGTCGAAGGAGAAGCCGCCCAGCTGGCCGCGGCGAGAGCTCGTCAAGAGTTGCAGCTGGTTCTCCAGGGAGCCGGCCAGCATGGGCTCGAGCGCCACGAGCGTGTTGCGGCCCTCGGTCCAGGCGCTGAGCAGCTTCACGATGAAGGGGCTCTCGGTCTGCGAGAGGACGGTCTGCTCGGTGAGCGCGAAGCGACCCATCCCGTCCGAGTTGGCTTGCTCCACGTTGGTGCGCTTGACTACGCAGAGCTGGATCGTGGGCGAGTGCATCGCCAGGTACACGGTAGTGCTTCGCGTCTCGTGCAGCTTGGACACGATCCTGAGGTTGTCGCGGCGGATGGTGCGCATGAGCGAGTTGCGGCGCGGCTTGAGCTTGCCGTCCTCCGCCGGCTCGAATTCGAGCAGCTCGTGCAGGAGCAAGAAATTGTCGCTCATGGAGAAGGTTTCGGCCAGGGAAAAGGCCGCAAGGCGGCGCCAGAGGTGGCGCTTGTTCCCGCCCGAGGCCGAGGACGCGCGCCTGTGGGACCTCTCCGAGGCCGACTGTGAGGTGTCGTAGGCGCCCATGTACACGCGGCGTACCTTGTCGAGCACGCCGACGCGCTCCAGGAGGGCGTGTGAGATGCGCGCACACACTACGGAGCCGCGCGCGGTACAGGACGCCAGGTGTTTGCCCTCCCCGTCAGGGAGCTCGAGGAACTCCTCACCAAAGGTGTCGCCGTCCAGGAGCAGCACGGACTCCATCTCGCGGCCCAGCGGAACGGGCGGCGTCAGCGCCGATGGCTCCATGGATTCGAGCGCCAGGCTCTGCTGGCTGAGGCCACGCTCCAAGCCCGGGTGCGCAGACCAGCGGCTGGCCGCGCGGCTGCCACGGCCGCCCAGACTGGCATGGCCGCCAAGGCTGCCGCGGCCGCCCAAACCACCGTCGCCGTCCGAAAGGCCCATGAGGGCGCTGGCGTCCACCGTGGGCGCGACCGGGCCGGAGAGCTCCACGACACCGTGCAGAATCACGTGCACGGCGCCGTCCTTGACCGTGAAGTCATCGCCCTCCGTCACGAGCTCCTCGCCGTCGCGCGTCACGCAGAGCTCGAACTGGTCAGCCAGAGCGCTGATCTCGTCCATGTCCAGCAGTGCAAAGAGGGCGCAGGACTGGAAGGCGTCGCGCGCGATGTTGGCGCTCACCTCCGAACTGATCTCTAGGAGTGAGCGCTCCGGGCCCGCGTCCTCGCGCACGGTGGTGTCAAAGTCGGAGTCGTTGATGGTGGTGCCGCGGTCCATGGAGACCTGCGGCGTGGGCGTGGGCGGCAGGTGCGAGCTGCGGCGCACTAGGTCCTGCCAGCCGAGGAAGAGACACTCGACGTGATCCTCGCCCGAGACGGCAATTTCCAGGCCGTTGGCCAGCGTGCAGCTCCTGCAGCGCGCCATGAGCTTGTCGGAGGCCAGCATGAAGATACCGCGGCCCACGGCGTCTCCAGGATGAAACCAGCGCACCTCCTCGCCGTCCGGGCGGCGCAGAGCAAGCGAGCCCGTCAGCACCACGTACATGCCGTCCAGGGGCTCACCGATGTCACAGACAACGGCGCCTGGCGCGAAAGAGCGCGAGTCGACGGACTCCGCGAGCTGTTTGAGGTTTCCGTGCGAGAGCTCCGACAGAAACGGGAAGCGCTCCAGCCAGTGCAGGCGGTGCTTGGCGCTCTGGCGCAGACGGTTTCGCTGCGCCACGCGCAGCGCAATCTCCTGGAACTGCACGCGATGGATGGCCAGCATCAGCGTGTCCTTGCGGGCCGACACCGTCCAAGAGTGCGGCGTGTTGAGCAGCACGCAGTGCGTGCCGAACGCATGGCCGGGCGTGAGCGTCTTGCGCGGAAGCGTGCCGCCCATCATCATGCTACCCATAACGGAGGACGACCGCATGTACTCCTTGTCCTCAACGGTCTCGATGGCCTCCAAGACGTCTCGCTTGGTGCCCACCGCCCTGAGCGCCTCGAACTGCTCCGAGGTGGCGCTCTCGAAGCGCGTGATGGCGGACCCCATGGTCGACAACGTCGCAACGGCCCGCCGCTGCGTGCCCTCGTCCGTGTCGCGCGTCAGCGCGCGCGAGGACGGGTTGCGCGAGGACGTGCCGCGCGAGCTCCCGCCCTGAGACCGGGTCCGCTCCAGCGTCGACGCCTCGGACGACGGCGCCGTCCGTCCGAAGCTACTCAGCATGGTCCGCAGGAGCGTCCTGCGCTTGGTGGACCGGTCGTCGGTGGGGGGCTCTTCGGGCTCGCGTGCCGCGCCCAGGGCGCCGCGGGAGCCGCGGCCGCCGCCACTGTACCAAAAGTCCTCACCGGGGAAGGCGCCTGCCCCTTCCGCGCCCGCGTCGTCACGCGCACCGCGTGTGCGCCGCCGCCTGCGCGCGCCAGCGGCCTCCATGCTGTCTAGGTCCTCCGCGCCGCTGACCACGCGCACGTCGCCGTCCGTGTCGGCGGGCTCGTCCGTCGTGTCGGCGGCATCCTCGTCGTCGCTCTCGGCACCAGAGACCTCGCGCGCGGCGGACCCCCCGACCCTGGAGGCCTTTTTCTGTTTCCTACGGCTCCCTCCCCGGGGTGGGTGCTTCTGACGTCGCGCCGTCGCGTTCCTGCCATCCTCCTCGTTCCTGTCATCGCCCTCGTCCTCCTCCGCCTCGTCATCCGCCCACTGCGGTCGCTGCCGATCGAAGACGCTGTCCTCCATGTCGTCGTCGTCGTCGTCATCGTCGTCGTCATCGTCGTCATCATCCGCGGCGAGATTGATCATGCTTTGGAACTGGGTGAGCACGGCCACCTCGGTGTCCTCGTCGGCCCGCTGGCGGCGCTTCTTGCGGACGCGCGTTCCTTCGTGCTTGACTGCGCGCACCGCCCCGCGGATGACCACGAACATGACCTGCCCAATCGCGCCCTTCTCCAGGATGCGCTCGCCCTGCTTCACGAACACCGGCGCGGCCTCCTGGAACAGCTCGTCCACCAGGAGCTCATGCGCCCCGCTGAACAGCCGCGACTGACTCAGCGCGCCCTCGAACTTCTTCCGCGCCTCCTGCACCGGCACGGCCATGAGTCTGCGGAGCGCGCGCTCATCCGCGTCGCTCAGGTCCGACAGGTCTCCCTGGGTGCCGAGGCCCGAGCTCAGCTGCAGGCCCTGCGCCAGCCGCTTCTCCCACGCCTCCTGCAGCTCCGCGTACGCCTCCGCCGACTCCGCCGTCGAGAACGACGACCCCATCCCGCCCGGCGCGCCTGCGCTGCGTTCTACGCGCGCAGCGCCCCCTCGCCTCGCCTCGCCTCGCCGCGCCGCGCCGCGCCTCTCCTCGCGCTCGCGCTCGCTCGCTCGCCCGCCCGCGCGTCGCGAGGCCCGCCAGCCCGCCCTCCGCGCGCTGGTCCTTGACCCCGCCGCCGCCGCCGCGGGCGCGAGCGAGCGCCGCGGCCGGCGCCGCCGCCAGCGCCGCCGCCAGCGAGCGCGAGCGCGCCGGCGGGCCGCCGCGCGCCGCCGCCGCCGCCGCCGCCGAGCGCGCCGCCCGCGCGCCGCGGGCTCCGCGTTTGCCGCCGGCGGGAGCGAGGGATTGGGAGGAATGCGCCGCGCGTGCCTCTCTCCCTCTGTACTAGCTATGCAGCTCCCGCTCCGCACGTGCCGGCTCGCCGGCGGCTGCGCGCGGCCGCGCGGCGCGGGCGCGCCGGGCGCGCGGCGGCCGGCGCGGCGGCGCGGCGCGCGCGGCGCGGCGCGGCGCGGCGCGGCGCGGCGCGGCGCGGCGCGGTGGGCCGGGGCGCGGCCGGCGGGCGGGAGCGAGGGAGGCGAGGCGGAAAGCGCCGCACAAGGCGCTGCGGGGGGCGCGATGCGAGTCTGAGCGCGACGCGACGTGCACGCCGCTGCTTGGGCGGTGTCGAGCGCGCCGCGCACGTGCGCAGCTAACCCCCCACCGGCGGTACCGGGGAGGGGGACTGGGAGGTACCGGGGAGGGGGACTGGGAGGTACCGGGGAACGGGACCGCGCGGCGGCGAGGCAACGACGGCGCAGAGCGCGAGCGAGCGAGCGCGGCCCGCGGCGGCGCGGGCGGCGGCGCGCGGCGGCGGGGATGTCCGTGGAGTACCCTCGCGGCGTACGTTGACGCGGCCGGAGCCGCGGGAGCTGGCGCGGGCCGGGACCCGCGGGGGCGAGGGCGAAGCGGGAGCTGGAGCTGGAGCTGCTGGCGCTGAGCGTCGCGCAGGTGCTGCGCGCTGGCCGGCAGCGGAGGAGGAGGAGGAGGAGGAGGAGGAGGAGGAGACTGACGGCGAGAACGCGCAGTGGACGTCGTCCAGGACCAAAAAGGTGGTGACCGTCGAGGAGCGGGACAGCTCGCTGCTTGGGCCCGAGGCAGGGCCGGCGCAGCGCTGGCAGCTCGTGCTCGTGGTGGTGGCAGCCGCGGTGCTGTCGTGGCTGGCGAACGCAGAGGCGTAGCGAGATGGCCGCGTACCTGAAGGAGCTCGTGGGCGAGGTGGTGTCCATCGTGGCCAACGACGGACGTCACTATGTGGGCAAGCTGCGCGGCCTGGACGTGCGCACCAACCTCATCCTCGAAGACTGCGCGGAGCGCGTCTACGCAGAGGATGAAGCATGCGAGACGGTGCCGTACGGTCTGCTCATTCTCCGCGGCGACAACGTCGCGGTGATCGGCCCGCTCGACAAAGACGCTGATAGCGCGCTCGACCTGGGGTCGGTGCGGGCGGCCCCGATCAAACCCATCGTGCACTAGCCGATGCCATGTTCCGGCGCGCGCCTTGCCTTGTGTGGAACGATCACGGCGTGCCCGTTTCACGGAGACTCTCCGCATCATCAGAAAAAAACAAAATTTTTGCAATGAATGCAGTGCATGGCATTTTCAAGCTCTTGTGCTTGCTTCTCGCCTGGAGTGACGATGAGCTTCGCGCGCCACCCGATGCCGCAGCTGATGCCACCTCTTGATGCGTCGCCGTTTGTCTCGCGTGGAACGATCACGGCGTGTCCGTTTCTCAGAGTTCCTTTGAGGAAATTTTGCAACAACACAAGTGCAACGCAACGCATCTTGAGTGTTCAAGTTCTTGAGCTTGCTTGGCCACTCTCCTTGCTTTCAAGCACTCTCCTTGCATTTTTAAGCACTCTCCTTGCTTGACCATTCTCCTTGCTTGACCACTCACTGTGCTTTGCTTTGCGCTTCTCTTCGAGTTCTCGCTTCGCGCTTCAAGCGGTAGCGGACTCGGCATTCGCCTCGGCGTTCTGGTCACTGCCCCGCGCAGCGTCGAGCTGATCCTTGAGTGTGCGACAGAGCGCCTTGAGCTTATCGAGCTGCGTCTCCTGCTTGGAAGCCTGCGCACGCAGCTTCTTGGTCTCGTCGCGGTGGGTGTCCTGGAGGGAGGCGTGGCGCTCACGCAGCTGGCGGTTCTCTTCAGTAAGTTTGAGCTTGTTCTGCAGGAGAGCCTTGGTCTCCTGACGCATCGACTTGAGCGCCGTGTCGGTCTCCGACATGGTCCCCTGGAGTCTGTCGAACATGGTCTTGTAGGACCCGAGGGATTCCTTGAGCGCCTTGTTCTCCAGTAGCAGCCTGTCCTCGAGCTGTGCGCGGAGCTCAAGCTCTTTCAGCTTGGCCAGTGTGGTCTGGCGCTCTTGCTCGTACCTGGCCGCGTTCAGCTGAAGCTCGATGTCTTTGGCCTCTAGCTGTTTGGCGTGGTGCTCCTCGATGAGGGTCAGCCGCGCGGCGGCATCCTCGAGCGCCTTGCCCATCTGCCGGTTCACCTTCTCCAGCTCGCTGCTGGACTCAATCTTGCTGCTCAGGTCGTCCAGCGCCGTTTTGAAGTCGGCGTTCGACTCGAGCCGCAATTCCTCCTGCTGCGCGGCGTGTAGCTTGCCCTCGGCCAGGATCTTCTTGTTTTGCGCCTGCAGTTCGCGGCAAAGCGCCTCGAGCCGGGTCCGCACCTGCGTTGCCTTGGTCACCTCGGCGTCGCGCGCCTCGAGCCGCGTCTCCAGCAGCTTCACGTAGGCCTCCAGGCCGTTCTGGAGCCGGAGGGTGTCCACGTACCGGTCGCGCAGGCTCTTGAGCCTTTTTTCCACGGGCACTGCCTTGTCATCGGCCAGCGCCCGCAGCTCTTGCTGCTGCGCCGGCGTCAGCGTGTACTGCGCGGGCGTCTTCTTCTTGCCCTGCGGCAGGTTCGCGGGCGGCTTCGCATCGGTGTCCTCCTTCGGATCGGCGCTCTCCTTGGCGTTGGCGCTCTCCTCGGCGTCAGCTGCCTCCTCGGCGTCAGCTGCCACCGTGGTCTCGGCCTCGGCCTCGTCCTCGGTCTCTTCCACGTCCGTGTGCGTCTCCTCCACGTCTGTGACCACGTCGTCGTCCTCCACGGCGACGTTGGCGACGTTGGAGGCGGCTTCCATGGTCTCGCGCTCGCGCGTGGAAGCGAGGGGCTGCGACTTGAGCGCAGCGCCGGCGTGCGACTCGAGCGCCGGCGTCCCGAGCCAGGCCGCGCACGCCGGTCTCGCGCGCCACGCCACGCCGCGCCGCGCCGCGCCACGCCGTTCGTGTTTTGCTTGCCGGAGCCGGGCTGCGTCTTGGCGGCGCCAACGACCTGGAGGTCAAGGCCCGGGGCGAGGTGGAGGTTGAGGCCGGCGAGTTCGCCGCCGTCGCGCAGACCCGCATCGAGGCAGCGCCGCGCCGCGCTCGCGCCGCGCCGCGCTCGCGCCGCGCCGCAGGATGCCGGGCCAGAAGGGCAAGCGGCGCGGCGGCGGCGGCGGCGGCGGCGACGCCAGGCGCGCGCGCAAGGGCGGGAGCAAGGCGCGCGCCAAGAACGCCAAGGCGGCGGCCGAGCCCCCGGCCGAGGAGCTCGAGGCCAAGGCCGAGCAGGACGTCGAGGAGGCGGAGGCCAAGCCGGAGGCGGAGGCCAAGCCGGAGGCGGAGACCAAGGAGGCAGAAGCCAAGGCCGAGACCAAGGCCGAGACCAAGGCCAAGGACGAGGAGGAGACCAACTGGGAGGACCTGCGCGACGAGGATGGCAGCTACAAGATCGGCGCGGCGGTGTTTTGCCCGTACCGCAAGGACGGCACGTACCGGCCGTGCGTGGTGGTGGAGAAGCAGCGGCACTCGGACGGCACGGTCAAGTACTATGTGCATTACGTCGAGTTCAATCGGCGCATGGACACTTGGGTCTCGGCCGAGGAGGCGCATGACCACGACCCGAGCGGGCGCACGCGCCGACAGGAGGTTGTGGAGTTCGTCGAGGAGGAGTACGGTGGCAGCAATGGCATGGACCCCGAGAGCATCCGCGAACACGAAGAGATCACCAAGGTCAAGAACGTGAACCGCATCGAGCTCGGCCGCAACATGATGGAGACCTGGTACTTTTCGCCCATTCCGCGCGAGTTCTTCCCCGAGGGCTCCGTCGACGTGCTCTACATCAGCGAGTTCACCCTCGACATGTACCGGCACAAGAGCGAGCTGGAGCGTCACTACCGGCGGTGCAAGATCCGCCATCCGCCTGGCGACGAGATCTACCGCGACGAGGAGAACAAGATCTCCATGTTCGAGGTGGACGGCGCCAAGTCCAAGATCTACTCGCAGAATCTGAGCTACTTGGCCAAGTTTTTTCTCGACCATAAGACGCTGCACTGGGACGTGGATCCCTTCCTGTTCTACGTGCTCTGCGAGTTCGACGACAAGGGCTACCACCCGGTTGGCTACTTTAGCAAGGAGAAGTACTCTGAGCAGGGCTACAACCTGGCCTGTATTCTCACGCTGCCGGCGTATCAGCGCAAGGGCTACGGCAAGTTTCTCATCTCCTTTTCCTACGAGCTCTCCAAGAAGGAGGAGAAGGTGGGCTCCCCAGAGAAGCCCCTCAGCGACCTGGGCCAGCTCTCGTACCGATCCTACTGGTGCCAGGCCGTGCTGGAGGCGCTGCTCACCATGGACGGCGACGCGATCTCGGTCATTGAAATCACAAAGCAGACCTCCATCAAGACCGAGGACGTCATCTTGGCGCTCAAGTTCCTGGGTCTCGTCAAGTTCGCCAACGGCCGCTACCTCCTTTGCGCAGACGAGGGCATCATCCGTGAGAAGCTCAAGAAGTACAACAGGAGCAAGCACGCTTCGGTCGATCCGGAGCGACTGCACTGGGCGCCGCTCAAGGTCGACGTAAAGCGCGACAAGTGGTCCATCAAGTCCAAGCGCAACGCTGAGACCGCCAGCTTCCAGCCCATTGGCTGACCAGGCCACAATTACCATCAAGACCAAGTGCAATGCTAGAACCGCCAGCTTGAAGTGAGCCCATTGGCTGTTCCCAGGCCACGTTCATGACGGACAAAGCTGAGCGAACCAGCTTTGAGCCCAATGGCTCTCTCCAGCTAGCTCAGAGGCCACATACATGACGAACAAGAATGTCAAGAGTACACTGACTAACTAACAGTAGGCTAAGTTACCGCCGCCTGAGGTCTCTCCGAGTCGTCGCGGTCTCGGTGAGCAGACTTTTATGTCACAGTAGTTCGCTTGTTGACCATCTCACCTCAAAGGAGCTCCGCCGTTCGGGCAGCGCGCCGACGATCCTGCTTGCTGGATGCTCGCACCGCACGAACGACCTTGGGGCCTTCCGAAACGCGCGTCTGCACGTCGAGCGCGGCCTCCTGGCGCCGGCGCTGGTCGTCGGCCAGGCGGCGGTCCCGCGCGACGGCCGCGACACGCTGAGCACGTTGCTTGAGGTCTGCACTTCGCGCCGCCTGAGCCCGCATGACGGCGTCCAGCCGCTGCAGGCGCTCGCGGTACTCTGGCACGCGCGCGAGCGCGTCCCGGATGCGCGCGTATGCGTCCGAGTCGCTCAGCAGCGAGAGCTCCGCGCGGCAGTTGGAGGCATCGCGCATGAGCGCCAGCTGCTGCGTCGCGAGCGAGTCCAGCTGCCGCTGCACCGGCGCCACGCCGGCCTGCACGGCCTCCGTCGCCGCGGCGGCCGCCGCCGCGCGCGCTGCAGCCCCGGGCCTGGCTTCCTCCGCGGCGTCCTCCGACATTGGCGTTTTGCCGGGCCGGCGACTTCGACTCGGGGCCACGGACGTGGTCGCGCTCGCCCTCGCCGGCATCGCAATGCAATACCAAAACCAAACAACGTCCAAAGATGAGATGCTCTCTTCAAGACCACTTGACCCGGACCGAGGCTTATTTCATAGCCTAGGGCGGTGGCGGCTCAGGCCCAGAGCGCGTGGAGGCCATCGGGCAGCTTGCGCAGCGTGTCAGCCTGCGCCTGGGCCAAGCGGGCCTCGGCCTGCTGCAGAAGCTGCGTGAGGCGCTCGCGATTGGTCTGTGAGGTGCGCAGGTAGTCGTCGCGCTGGTGCGCGGAGTCCTGGAGCTGGCTATCGAGCTTCTCGAGGCGGCGCTCGCGCGTGTGCTGCTGCTTGTGCGTGGCGGCCGGGTCGCACTGCGCCATGTGCGACTCGCAGGCTGTGATGTTGTACACGAGAACCTGGAGCTGCTGCTCGAGGTTCTTCTCCTTGACACGCGCGAACTCGAGGTGCGTGACCGCGTCCGTGGCGTCCGCGGACTTGAGCAGCAGGCGCAGGTTGAGCATGGCCTTGTGCGCCGAGAGCTGCTCCTTGACGGAGGTGAGGATATCGCGCGTCTCTCCGGCACCGTCGGCATGCTTGCGCTCGATGAGTGCCTGCAGCTCTGCGAGGCGCTCCAGCTCCGAGGTCTGCCGCGAGACCTCCTGCCGGGCAAGACGCAGCTCTTGCTGCTTGCGGTCCAGGTCACGCTCTGCGTTCTCCGCCTTGGCTCGCCACGACTCGGCGCGGCCCTGCAGGAGGGCCACGGTTGCCTGGTGCTCGGTCTGCGTACGCTGCAGCTCCTTGCCGTGCTCGCGGCGAGCCGAGGCCAACTGCTCCTGCGAAGCGCCGGCCTCGGCCCGGGCCAGGGCCAGGGCCTCGGAGGCCTCCTCCTGCGCCTGGGCGAGCTCCTGGGCCGCGGACTGGCGCGCCTGCTCCAGGGCGACCTGCGCCTCGGCGGCCTGCGCGGTCCGTAGGGCGGCGGCAGCGTCTGCGCGGTCCCGCTCCGCCGTCCCGGCTCGCTCGGCCGAAGCGAGCTGCTCGCGCAGCGCATCCACCTCCCCCTGGAGGCTTTCGCGCCGCTGGAGCTCTTGCGCGTCATCTTGAGCGCGCTGAGACCGCGCCTCCTGCAGCTGGGCGTCGCTCTCGCGCGCTCTGTGCTGCTCCTGCGCCAAAGCGGCTTGGAGGTCGGCGATCTGCGCTTTGCTGGCCGCTAGGGCGTCGCGCAGGCCCGTCTGCGCGCGCGTCTCAGCGTCCAGGGCGCCCCGCATCTGGCGCACATGGTCCTCGAGGTCCTGGGCGCGGCGCTCGGCCTCGTTGCGGGCCGCGTTCGCCTTTTCAAGCGCGGCGCGCGCCTCCGCAAGGTCGTTGGCCTGCTCCGCGAGGGCCTCGTCGCGGGCCACGTTCACCTTTTCCAGCGTGTTGCGCGTCTCCGCGAGGGCGTTGGACTGCTCTGCGAGGGCAGCGTGCTTTTTCTCCCACGCCTTGGACTCCTCCAGGGCGCGGTTCAGGTGCTCCGCGAGCGAGGTGGTCTTGGCGCACTCGGTGCCAAGGCGTGCGGCCGCGGCGTCGGCGTCCCTCCGCGCGCGCGCCTCGCGCCCCCGCGCCGCTTCGGTCTCGGCGGCGACGGCGGCGGCACGCTGCTCAGCCGCGCGCGTTTTGACGCGCTCCGCGTCCACGGCCTTGAGCCGGCTGTCCAGCTGCGCCTCGAGGTCCTTGAGCCGCGCCTGCAGGCGGCGCACCTCATGCCGCGCCTCGCGCAGCGCGACATCCTTCTCCAGATCCTGACGCTTGATGGTCTGAAAGTGCCGCGTGAGAAGCTCCTCCTTGGCGCGCACCTGCGCCTTGAGTCCGGCAATTTGCAGCTCCGCTTGCTTTTGGACCGTGATGTGCGCCTCCTCGGACGCGTGCAGCGCCTCGCGCGCGCGTGCAAGTTCCTGTCGTAGTGTCTCTGCCGCCGCCGCAGCCGTGACGGGCTCGACGTCCGCCCTCATCTCGGCCTCGAGCGGCGGCGCAGGCCTGGTCGCCGGTCCGCTCGCGCTTGCGCTGGGAGCTGGCTTCGGGTGTTCTTCGGAGCCCTCTGCAGCATTCCTTTGTTGTAGCTCAGGGGAGGCGGGAGCGCCAGCAGCCGCCTCAATCTCCACCGCAGGCGGGGTCACGTCGGCGGCGGCCTCGTCGGCGGAGGGAACCGCAGCGGCAAGCTCCTCTAGCTGCGCCTTTTGGTCGCCGACCTGCTGGGTACGCTGCGCGAGACGCGCCTGCGTGTGCTGCAGCTGGTTCGTGGTGAGCTTGAGCGTGGTTCGCACGCGCTGGAGCTCCTTGGACGCGCGTTGGAAGGCGACCTCGAGCTCCTTGTTCTTGTGCTCTGCGGCCGAGCGCCCCTGCGCAGCGTCGCGGAGCTTGCGCGCCTCCTCCTGCTTGCGTCTAATTTCCGCCTCCTTGGTGAGGAGCTGCGTGTCACGGGTCATGATGAGACGCTGCGCATCGCGCAGCTCCTCCTGCAGACGCTGCACCTCCGCGGAGGTCTGTCGCAGGTTCTCGCTCAGCGTGGGTCCACGGACGAGCTCATGCCTGCGAAGTGCGCGACCTCCGCCAAGACCGTCGCCGCCGTCATCCTCGAGGTCACGGGACGATGACCTCGAAGCCGCGAGCGAGCGCTTGACGCGCTGCGGCTTCGGTTGCCTCGGCTGCCTGGCCAGGCGTCCGCCTGCACCTTCCCCTAGCTCGATCTCGCGATCTCGATCCGTCTCTCGTGTCTCCGGACCGCCGCGACGCGTGGTCGCCGCTGCGGCGAGCGCCGGAAAGCTCACCGTCGCCATGCGCACGCTCGTTTCACCCCGGGCCCTGCGCGCATCCGCTGCCAGCGATCACGACCAGCGAGCGCAGGCCAGCGATCACGACCAGCGAGCGCAGGCCAGCGATGACGAGCGAGGAGCACGCGTCTGCGCCGCCGATGACGCGAGACTCTTGTCTTCTGTCAAGCCCGCTCGCCTCTGGCAGCCAGCAGCAGTCAATCAGCCGCCGCAGGCCGCCGCCTGACTGTGAGGTAAGGAAGGGTGAGGAACTTGAACCAGAAGCAAAAGCGAACCTTTCGCACACCGAGTGCGCGGCGTGGCAACCGTAACGAACCTGTACGGAAATGCGTTGCGCAGTCTCCGGGCTCTGCCTGCCTGTGTCCAAGTTCCCAACGGCAGGACGGGCTCGCGCGTCAATCCATCAACTCTCGCGCCGCACGAGCGGAGCTGCGTCGGAGAGTCTCTTGCGAGCGAGGCGGCCTCGCGTCGCGTTGGCGGCTGGCGACGATGGAGCCCGCCGAGGAGACGGACCTGCTGCAGCCGCGGCCGCGGCCGCAGCAGCGAACGCAGACGACCGAAAAGGCGGCGCCCGAAGGAGCAGCAGCGGACCCCGCGTCGCTGCTGCAGCGGCTGGGTGCGATGCTGCAGGCGCAGGAGCTGCAGCTGGTGTTGGTGGTGCTGATCGTGGCGGACTTTCTGAGCGCGTTCTACCTGCTGTACGCGGAGGCGCGCGGGTGGAGCAGCCCGTTTCTGCAGGTGCTCGAGTACCAGTCGGGGCTGGCGCTCCTGGCGTTCGTGCTGGAGATGGGCTTGCTGCTGGTGGCGTTTCGCAACGAGGTGCTGGCGCACCTCGGGTACGCGCTCGACTTGGCGCTGGTGGGGCTCATGTTTTACGCGGCGTTGACGGGCGCGGAGTGGGCCGCGTCGACGCGGCTGCTGAACGTGTTGCGACTGTGGCGTGTGGTGCGCATGGTGAACGCGGCGATGAGCGCGCAGGAGGAGGCACACGAGCGTACGCGCGCGGAGCTGGCAGCAACGAACGAACGTATCGAGGCGCTCAAGCTCAAGACGAAGCGCGCCGACCTCGCGCACAAGCGCGAGATGGACAAGAACCGGCGTCTGGAGCAGAGTTTTCGCTCGCAACGTGACGAACTGGATACGCTTCGCGAGGCGCTGCAGATTGCGGCGCAAACCATGGCCAAGGTGCAGGGCTTGGGTGGCATTGCACGGCTCATGGGCGAGCAGGAGCAGGCGGAACTGGTTCGGGCAGCGCAGGAGGATGAGGCGCTCGACGAGGACGAGCAGGCGCAGCAGTGGGCGAAGCGCGGTGCCGTCGGTGCCGTCGGCGCCGCGACGAGGAAAGACGAAGGCGATGAGGACGAGGACGAGGACGAGGACGAGGAGGCCTTCGAGGACAGTACGGCTGGGCCCGAGACGGACGAGGTTGCAGGTGATGCAGACGACGACAACCAGGACGCGGACAACGCGGAGCGCGACGTGGAGGAGCGCAAAGAGACGGCGCGCGACGCGCGGCTGCGCAAGCAAGTTGACTTGCGACGTGCGGAGCAGACGGCGTCTCCGGTCCCGCTCGGGCCGTGAGGAGGAGGCGGAGGAGAGCTCAGAGCCGGCAACACAATGTATCATGATGGAGACAAAGAACGAGAAGAAGGGTGAAGCCAGGTTGGGCAAAGCAAGCAAGGGTTGGACAAGGTAGGCGTGTAAGGCCGTGCAAAGCGGCTGGGCAAGGTGGCAGTGAATTGCAAGGCGAGGCGAGCGCTTTCTCTTGAGCTAGGCAAGTAAAGCAGATGCAGCACGTGATGAAAGTCTTGACAACCGTGTCTTCACAATTGTCGTAAGATTGCTCACTTGGCAGTCATACTTTTCTCTCTGCTTCTCCCTACCGTGTCTTCATAGTAGTAAGATCGCTCACTTGGCAGTCGTACTTTTCTCTCTGCTTCTCCCTCTCTCTCTCTCTTCCTCTCTCTCTCTCTCCGTCCTTTAGCGGCAAAAGCACATAGTCAATAGACACGCTCTCTGTCGAGCTAGCAAAGTCGTAGAGCAGGCAAGCCAAGCAGCAGGAACTCCCCCAGATGCAAGCACGGAATCAGACGATGGAGCTCTTGGCGATGCGCTCCGCGACAGCGAGCTGTGTCCGGGTCATGTTGGAGAGGTAGACGACCATGAGAAGGTCCTGGAGGTTGCCGCGGAAGGACTTCTCAAAGACAGCGGGCTCAATGCGCGGCACCATGGAGATGACGCTGGCAATCTTGGAGCCGGTCTTGAAGTCAGGCAGCTTGCGCTTGGCGACGACGTCGTCGACGTAGGCAGAAACGTTCTCGAGCATGGTGAGCAGGCGCGTCATGGACTGCTCAAGGTTCTCGACCTCGGTGCTGATCTGCTTGGAGTCCTGGAGCTGCTGCGAGGTGTCGAAGCGGCCCTTGGTGGCCTTGATCATGAGGTCAAGCCCGATGCGCTCCTTCTCGGAGGCCTGGAGCTCGACCTTGAGCTGCACGAAGGAGGCGGCCAGCACGCTCTCGCCGAGCTTGACGGTCTCGCTCATGAAGGCCTTGACGCCGAGCACGTTGTTCGACAGGCTCGTGTCCACGACGATGTGCAGCGGCTCGCCGCACTCGGCGCTGTAAAAGTCCTGGATGAGGCAGCTCTGCTGGTTGATGAGAACGCCCTGGCCCGGCGTGGTGGCATACCAGCCGAGCACCTCCTCGTTCGGGTTGACCTGCTTGTGGAGCTCCAGCATCTGCTGCAGGTAGTCCTTGCCCACGGCCACCTCCTCGTCGCCCTGCTCCACGTGCGGCACCGGGAAGCAGTTGCGCACGACCAGCTGGCCGGTCGCCGTCCGCGTGCCGAGCAGCGTGCCGATGACGCGCTGCTGGCCCTCGTTGCGGTGAATGAAGTGGTCCAGGATGGCGAAGAGCACCACCGGGTGCATCTTCACCACCTGCCGCGCCGTCTCCACCATGCTGAAGCCCGCCGCCTCGCCGTTCGCCTGCGCCGGGTCCGCCATGATTTTCAAACTGATGCCCAAACTGCCTGCCTGCAGCCGCGCCCTGCGGCCCGCTCCGCGACCCGCTCCGCGCCGCGCGCCCGAGCCGCTCGCGCACGCCCAGCCAGCCCACCGCCGCGCCCCCGCGCCGCGCCTGCTGCCCTCGCGCTCGCGCCCTGCCTCCTGCCTGCCCGCGCGCGCCGACGGAGCGCCGCGAGAGAGAGGGAGAGGGCGGGAGGCAGGCTCGTCTCGTGGCTACGGCGCTCCACCCAACCTCCTAGCCACCGCTAGCCGCCGCCTACGGCGCGCGGCCGCGGCGCTACCCGCCTATTCAACCGGACTACTTTGGCCACATGATGATCATGATCATCTGATGATCATGATGACCGTGACCGCGACCATGTCACGTTCTGTGACCGCGACCGCGACCGCGACCGCGGCGGCGGCCTGAGCTCAGGCTCCAAGTTCTCCGAGTCCTTTGAGACAGCTGAGCGGACAAGGCTCGTCCTTTGAGACGGCTGAGCAGACCAGACTTGGACCCGGAGGACCCGGAAAAGGTGGAGAGGACGAGCGGTGATGATTGAGGCCCAGTCCAGGAGGTGATGGTGAAGCCTGCCGCCAAGGCGCAGTTTCGTCAGGGCGCACAGAAGCTTTGTTGCGAACCATCACACATTCAATATCAGATGCTTTGCAGTTCATACTACACGACCGAGCCATCTACGTGGTCGGTTGGTGGAGGTTCTCTCTCTAAAAGACCGAACAACAGACTGCCCTCCACGAAGTGGATGGCCACAGGCAGAGGCCCTAAAGGCATGCCCGGCGTAGTCTACGCCTGTGAAAGCTAGCTAGATGAGCGCCTCCTCTTTGACTTTCGAGAACAAACGACAGCTTCGTCAAAGATCACCGCGGAAGCGCAGGAGTGGAAGCAGGCGTCGGGTAGTCATCCTCGGCGAGCGAGAGCTCATCGGTCTGGCGCGCGAGTTCGTCGACGTGGCGCACGGGCGCAGCCACCGGCAGCGCGGGTGGCAGCGCGACGCGCAACACGGGACGCGACTTGTGCACAATGGACTTGATGTGCAGCTTGGGGTTGAGCAGGTACCAGACGTGGTTGCTGTGGTTGACGCAATAATAAAAGGGCTTGCCCTCAAAGTCGCCGACGATGCGGCCCTTGCGGTTGCGCACGGGTGCGATCGAATAGAGGCGCTCCATGATGCCCGAGGGCGCCGGGCTGAGCTTGAAGCCAAGCTGGCGCGGCAGCTCAAGGTCGCCGCGGTCCTTGTTGCGCAGCACTTCGACGGCGATACGCACCTGCGTGCGCGTGAGCCAGAACTTGAGCGCCGAGTTGGTGCTGGTGCTGATGACGGCGTCGGCGTGAATGCCGCGCGCGGTCTCAAGGATGCCGAGGAAGAGCTTGGAGCCCCAGCCGCCGCCGGAAGTGCGCGCGGCGAACCAGACAATCTCCACAACCGTGAGGCTCCCCTTGATGTTGCGCTCGAAGCAGATGCAGGCGGACTGCACCAGACCGGCCTCATCGAGGCAGCCCAGCACGGCGTACGGCACTGCGGCCGTCCGCGTGTCCTTGCGCAGCGTCGCCGCGATGTCCTCCAGGTTGTCCTCAAAGTACTTGCCCAGCACCTCGAGCGCCTGCGCCACGTGCGTGGCCTCGCGCAGCACCGTCACGCCGCCCACGGCGCCTCCCGGGGCGGCGTCCACAAAGCCATCCATCGTGCCTGCGCTTGCCTCCGAGTCGTCTGCGCCGGACCGTCCGCGCGATCGCCCGCCCGCCCGCGTGAGCGCCCGCCGCCCGCGTGCTCGCGCGCCTGCCTCCGCGCTCCCGGCCTCGAGGCTAAGCGTCTGGCCGCCGCGCGCGCGCGCTCGCCGCTGCACGAGCACTGGCGCCTCGCTCGGCGTCGGCCGGCGTCGGCGAGTCCTCGCGTGCGCGCGCGCGTGCCGTGTCGTCGCCGGGCCCCCGGCCACCCGTCCCGCCTCGGCGCCGAGGGGCGGCCGGCTGGCGGCCGCGAACCGTGCGCCCGCGCCGGCCCGCGCGGCGCGGCTCGGCTCGGCGCGGCTCGGCCCGGCTCGGCGCGCCGGCGCGCCGGCGAGCCCGCGCCCGCCGCCGCCGCCGCCGCGCTCGCCGCGCCGCCGCCAGCACCGCCGCCGCCGCCGATGATTGAGCTTGAGTTTGAATTCTGTTTTACCCGCCATTTCCTTGCGGTCGCCGTGCGCGCATCGCCTCGCACCGGACTCTGTGCAGCGGCAGCCTCGCTGCCCGCGGGGGGGCACCGGGTCGGGTACGGTTCGCAATGTGGCGAACTGTGGCGGAACCGACGTCCGACTGCTGTACCAAACGAACGTTGAGCTGGCTGGTGAACCAAAGCCGAGGATGGCCAATTTAATCACGGCGCACTGCCTACCACGACGGCCAGGGGGAGGCGGGCCGGCCACTCGCGATGCCTTCGACGAACTGGCTGCCAGTGACGGGACAGCGGCGCGTCGAGCGGAGTCGAGACTCCAGAGTCGACTCGGAGTTGGCCAGTCGAGGCGTGCGTGGTTGCCCGGAAGGAGAACGTGCGCGCATCTGGCTGGCTTGCAAGCAAGCTCATCGAGCTTGCCATGGACAGGTCCTTGGAGAGGAAAGTGACGGCGGCATCGCCGACGACTTCCGCGAGTCCAGTTCGCTGGCCGTCCAGTGGCGACCACTTCTGTGTGCGTTGACGCAGTGCATGCTTGCTCTGCAGAACTCGCCTGCTTGCAGAACGTGCTGGGCCACTACTGGTGGCTACTGGTGGCTACCATGGTAGCTTAGAGCTTCGCTCACGCCTGCAGTGGCGCCGCCTGGCTGGGTCCACGAAGTGCTCGCCTCGCCGCTGCGCCCTGGCAGGTCGAGAGATTTCTGCAAGCGCAGGCGAACCAATCAGGACGGCTCTGAGTCGGCATCTCTCTCTCGAACTCTCGAACTCTCGGCGAGAACTCTCGGAGGCCGCCGCGCGCCACGCCGTCGACGCAGGCCAGCCCGGTCTGCGCGCTGTGGCTCAGGCCAGAGCGGCTTCCGCAGGGCTTCAACTAACTCGCGTTGATCCACGCACAGACACACTGTCAGTCAAGCCAACAAACAAACCTCGTTCAACGAGGCGGTCTCGCTCGCGCGGTCTCGCTCGTGCTCGCGCGGTCTCGCTCGTGCGCGGCGGCGGATGATGGGGCACGGCGCGCGCGGCCCCGATCGCGGCGCGGCGACGTCGTCGTCGTGGTCGTCGTCGTCGTCGGCGGCGGCGGCGGACGGCGGGCCACATGATGCGCCGGGCCGGCTGAGCCTGAGCCTGGCGGCGAGCTCGCCTCGCGCGGCAGCGGCCGTGGCGAGCGTGGCGCGGCGGCGCGCGGCCTCGTACTCGGGCGCAGGGCCGGCGGGCGTGCCGCGCATGGCAGTGTCGGAGCCGCCGTCGCCGGCGGACGGCCTGAGTCGTCAGAACAGCGTCGGCAGCGGCAGCGGCAGCGGGAGCAGGGGCGGCGGCTTCCTGTCCTCGCCGCGTTCCGTGCCGGGGCTTGAGCCGATCGACGGCTCGACCCAGGCGATGCGGCGCGGTGCGCGCACGCGCGCGCTGTCCGAAACCGGCCGCCAGCTGCTCGTGGGCGTGTACAACGTGCCGCTCTTCAACGAGCCGCTCGTACCGCTGTCTCCGAGGCTGACCGGGTCGCCGCGGCGGCCGTCGCGCACGGAGCCCGCACAGATGCCCCAGGACCCGATCATGCCGGACCTGGACCTTGCGCACGACCGCCACATGTCGCCGCGGCACCAGTCGACGTCGTCGTCGTCGTCTTCCGCCACGGCCGCCGCGGCCGCCGCATCCAAGTCGCGCAAGCAAGAGAAGCAACGCCAGAAGCAGGAGGCGCAGCGCAACGCGAACTCCTTCGCTTCGCTCTTCTCCTCGGACGAGGAGGATGGCAACACGGATGAGGAGCACGACGGCGCGCCCGGCGCGCTCCCGACGCGCCGCGGCAGCCTGGACCCGGCCTTTGGCAACCCGCGCGGCGCGCACATCCCGGCCATTGGCAAGATCGACGAGTCCGTCATTGGCGAGACCGAGGCGGAGATTGCCGACTGGGAGACCGTCTCCGTGGGCAAGCGCCGCAGTGCCGGCAATGGCAACGGCGCCGTTGGCAACGGCGCCGTTGGCAACGGCGCCGGCAACGCGCAGCCGCGACAGCCGCGGCGCCGCTCGCCCTCGCCTCACCGCTTCGGCCACCCGAGGACCTCATCGTACGGGTCCTTCGACTCCGCCGAGGACGACGACGACCTCTACGATCTCCAAGCGCCCACCTTTGCCGGCCGCCAGACCGGCAGCGCCAACAAGGCCATGCAGTTCAAGGCTGCCGCCAAGCGCGACCGCGCCATAGACAAGCGCAACCGCCAGCGTTATGGGTACTGATGACTGGCGCAGTGGCGCCGTGCAGCCCAGGCCCCGGGGCCCGCAGTTTGTCCAGTCCATACACACACATGCCTTGTAACACTTAGCGTTCCTAAAGAAAGTCTCTTGCCTCTCGTGTCTCGTCTTGGATCATGTTTCCTCTCTCTCTCTCTCTTACTCACACAAAGGTCAAAAGGCGGCGCGCACCTGGTCCACAAGCTCCAGATTGGCAATGGCCGACTCGGCCGAGGCCAGTGGATCCGCACGCCCGGCGCGCACCGCCTCGCAGAACGCAGCGAGCTGGAACTCAAAGGTCGACTGGCCCTGTGATCCGTAGTCCGTCTCGGAGCGCACGGCCCCTTCCGCGGGCTCCACCACGATGCGGTGAAAGAGGTTCGGGAAGTTGTAGTTGCGCAGCACGAGGCGGCCGCGCGCGCACGTGGCCGTCGCCTCCCACACCGGCAGCACACGCATCGTGTGGCAGTCGGCGCACCACGTGGCGCGCAAGGGACCCTCGTCCTCGGCACAGCCGCTTAGCGCTGCCGCGCCATCCTCGCGCTCCAAGACCAGCTCGCCACGCACCACGAAGCCCTCGTCCGCAGCCTGTGACACGCCCGCGACACGCGCCCCGGCGCCCGCGGCCAGCTGCCGCACCACGTCGATACAGTAGATCCAGCGGTCCAGCATCTTGGTGCGGCGCTTCTCGTCGCTGTAGGCCGGCGCCAGCCCACGCGCTGCCAGGTCCGTCTTGGCGAAGACCACGTTTAGCGAGCGCAGCGCGCCCAGCTCGCCGGATGCCAGAATCGCGCGCGCGCGCTTCACCGCCGGGTGGTGTTTGTAGTGCATGGCCTCCATGAGCACCAGGCCGCGCGCTTGTGCCGCGTCCCGCAAGGCGCGCGCCTCCGCCGCGTCCAGCGCCAGCGGCTTCTCCAGCAGCACGTGCTTGCCGGCCTCCAGCGCGCGCAGACCCAAGGCCGCGTGGTGCTCCGTCGCCACGCTGACGTACACCGCGTCCACGTCTGGGTCCGCGAAGAGCGCTTCAAAGCTCTCGTGCGCCACCGGGATGCCCTGCGCGCGCGCGTACGCCGCCGCCTTGCCCTCGGTGCGCGTCGCCACCGCCTGCACGCGCACGTCTGTGCGACGGCTCGCCGGGTTCACCAGCGCCACCGTCGTGATGCTCGACACGCCCACCAGTCCCAAGCGCAGCGCGTCCGCGCGCTTCCCCTCGCCCTCCGCAGGCTGTCCCGCGCGCAGCGTACGCGCTACGCGAGCGAGAGCCTCCATCGCGTCTTGCTGCAAAAAGGCCGTTCAGGCTCTGCTGATTCTGATTCTGTGAGATGACGAGGTGTACAAGATTTCCTGCTCAAGCAGTCAGAACGCAAGCAACTTGACCATGCCACGGGGACTCAAGGACTGAGGAAGGCAGAAAAAATTGTGTTCGATGCTTTGCATGATGGTGAAAGATAGCGTTTGGCCTAGTCTCAATCAGAGTTCGTCGCGGTCAATGATCGACGCGAGGCCATACAACAACTCCTTCGTGTACCCCGCGAGCTCGGCCGAGGTCTGCTGAGCTTGCGTGCTAAAGGCACGCAGCGAGGCTCGCCGGTCCTCCATGGCGCACCTCTTGATGGTGGAAAAGATCTCCCCAGTCCTAGCTCTGCGCGCGCTGTCGACTGCGAAGATGTCGTACTCCAGGCACGTTGCCTTGCGGATCGCCTTGAATGCGCGCCGCCAATCGTCCCTAGTACCAGCGGAGGTCAGTTTGCGAGAGGCCCTGCGTGCATCTTTGGCGCTCTTCTTGTACTGCGCCATCTTGGCGATGTCAAAAGACGCCGGTCGCCCGCTCGAGGAGAGGCAAATCGAAAGAATCGGGATGTCGTTCATGGAAGCCGTCAGCAGCTCCAGAAGACAGGACTCCGACTTAAAGTATGTCTCGGACGGGAAACACACGAAGACTCGGCTGCTTGCAATGTGCCGGGGGCTCTTCTCCACACGGTTCGCTAGATCAAGGCCAGAGTAAAGGTCTCCCTGCTCGATCTTCTGAATCATGTCCCCTTCTTCCGCATGTGCCCGCAGCATGTACACAGCGTTTGCAGAGGCCTCGTCCGCTGACAGAAAGACCAGATGGTTTTTGTAGTACTCCCGTGATCCTTTTGCGACAGAATCCATCAGCGCCGCCAGGGCAGCGCTTGCTTCGTCTTGAGCCAAGGCGGAAACGAGGAGAGCAAAGGCGAGAAAAAGCATTGCGAACATGGCAGCGATGGCGCCCAGGTCTTGCGGCGTTGGCTCCCACGGCCATGGACTTGGAGCCGGAAGCATGATGGCCAGTATCACGAGGATGGAGAATATATAAAGGAGGATCTTGGCCGCTGCAAGATCGGGGTCCAGGCTACCGTGGCCCCTGGAGCGGCCGATTCGAGCAGCGGCGGCACGCATCCTGCTATCTGCGACCCGTGAGGCAGAGCGCCTGCGACGTCCGGTGCCTCTCTCCCCGGTCACCTCGAGCAGGTCATCGAGCTCAACATCGCTCTCGTCGCCGATGTCCTCTCGCCCGGCTTGCGCAGCACCTGCATACCCTGCCCCTCCTCTCCCCGAGCCTGCTCCCGCGGGCACGTCTCTCGCCATCGCCTCGCGTGCCGCGTCGTCCATCTGCTCCGATGCGCTCAGACAGCCCGTACCCGTCTTCAAATTGTTGACAGTGAATGAGATTTGCTGGCGGCGGTCTTCGAGTTCAAGCTCGGTCTGTCACGCCTGATCACGATCCCGCCCGCCTGATTCACTGTCAGTCGTGCCTGGCTGGCTGGCGAAGTGCATTGACGAGCCCGTCCATGCGTACTACGTCGCATAGCAGCCCAGGTCACGTCACGCTCACACACCGTCGACTCACAGCGAGGCGTTCCTCCGACTCATGCCCGGCTCGTAGCTCGCTCTAGAGGCGTCCCGGCTCCGCGCCGCGCCCTCGCTCTGCCTGCGCTCCCTCCCCGCTCTCGCTCGCACCGCCCGAACGTGCAGTGCGTCGCGGGCGCTGCGTCCCGTGCCGTCGCCTGCGCCCGCCTGCGCTCCGCAGCTGATGACTACTGCCTGCGCTGCGCTCGTCGCCGCTCATCAGTCCTCAGGCTCAGGCTTCAGGCTCGTCGCCGGCACCGTGCACGCGCCGCGCGGCGCGGCCCCGCCCGGCCGCCCCCGCCTCCGCAATCGCCGCCGCGACGGCGAGCAAGCCCGAGCCCGAGCAGCCCGCCGCGCGGTGTGCGCCAAGCGGCCCAAGCGGCGGCGCCGCGGCCCATCGGGCGGTTTCCCGTTACGCCGCCGTTGCCCCGCGCGGCTAGGCGGCGCGCTAGGGCGCCTTAGCGGACGCGCGGCCTGGGCGGACGCAAGGGGCGCGGATGGCCCGGGCGCCCGCTGCCGCCCGCGGCGTGAGCGCGGCCGGCCGGCCACCAGCGGCCGAGCGGGGCGCCGCGCTTGGCCAACTTAGCCGGCTTGGCCCAGTGGGCGAGGGGCCGCCGGGCAGTGTGCGCGGCGCGAGGCCCAGTGGGAGCGAGGCCTCCGGCACTGTAGGCTATAGGCAGGCAGGCAGGCGGGCGGCGGGCGGGCGGGCAGTGCGAGCGGGAGAGGCCGCTTGCTCGCGCCGGCGCGCCCGGCCGCGCTCGCCCCGCCCGCGGCTGGTAGAGCCGCAACGAGGAGGCGTACCTCGCGGCGCGCGGCGGCGGCGGCGGCGGCGGCGGCGGCGGCGGGCGGCGGCGCGGCGCGCGCGGCGCGGCGAGGCGCGCGAGCGAGCGAGCGAGCGGCGAGGCGAGGCGAGGCGAGGCGGCGCCAGAGGAGGGCTGGAGGAGGGCAGCAGGGGGCTAGCGGCGGCCAGTGGGAAGCGCGCGGCGCAAGTGGAGAGAGGCAGAGCGGCGGTTGCCGCAAGTGCGTAGTGGCGGCGGCAAGCGGCGGTTTGCGGAAGAGGCAAGTGGAGGGCGGCCGCGAGGCGAGGCGGGAAAGGAAAGAAGGGCAGTGAGGCGGCAGGCCCGCTTCGTTCGCTCGCTCGGCGCGCTTGGCTTCGCGCGCGCGCGGCGAGGCGGAGCGCGGCGCGCGGGCGCGCGCGGCGCGGCGCGGGCGCGGGCGCGGCGCGGCGCGGGCGCGAGGCGCGGCGGCGGCGGCGGCGGCGGCGGGCGCGCGCGCGCGTCCCCGAGCGAGGCGAGTCTCGGGCGCTGCCCCCGCGCGGCGCTGTTTTCACTGCCTGGCCGGCCTGCGCGGCTCGCTCACGCACGCACGCACGTACGGCGGAGACGCGCGTGCGCGCGAAGGAGGGAGGGAGGGAGGGAAGGAGGGCCCCGCGGCCCGGACGGAGGCGAGGCGCGGCGCGGCGCGGCGCGGCGCGCGGCAGAAAAGATGGCGAGCAGCACGTTCAACGTGAACGAGGTGATCGACAAGCTGCTGGAGGTGCGCGGCGCGCGGCCCGGCAAGCATGTGGCGCTGACAGAGGCGGAGATCAGGAACCTGTGCGTGCACGCACGGGAGATTTTCATGAGCCAGCCCATCCTGCTGGAGCTGGAGGCGCCCATCAAGATCTGCGGCGACATCCACGGCCAGTACTACGACCTGCTGCGCCTGTTCGAATACGGCGGGTTCCCGCCCGAGGCCAACTACCTCTTCCTGGGCGACTACGTGGACCGCGGCAAGCAGAGCCTCGAGACCATCTGCCTGCTGCTCGCGTACAAGATCAAGTTTCCCGAAAACTTTTTCATCCTGCGTGGCAACCACGAGAGCGCCTCCATCAACCGCATCTACGGCTTCTACGACGAGTGTAAGCGGCGCTACAACATCAAGTTGTGGAAGACTTTCACAGACGCCTTCAACTGCCTTCCCATCGCCGCCATCATCGATGAGAAGATCTTCTGCATGCACGGCGGCCTCTCGCCCGACCTGCACTCCATGGACCAAATTAAGCGCGTCATGCGACCCACGGACGTCCCAGACACCGGGCTGGTCTGCGACCTCCTCTGGGCCGATCCCGACAAGGATCTGCTCGGCTGGGGCGAGAACGACCGCGGCGTCTCCTTCACCTTTGGTCCCGACGTCGTGCAGATCTTCCTCAAGAAACACGACCTGGACCTCGTCTGCCGTGCGCACCAGGTCGTCGAGGACGGCTACGAGTTCTTCGCCAAGCGCTCGCTCGTCACCCTCTTCAGTGCGCCCAACTATTGTGGCGAGTTCGACAACGCGGGCGCCATGATGAGCGTGGACGACACGCTCATGTGCTCCTTCCAGATCCTCAAGCCCGCAGAGAAACGCACACGCTACACATACGGCGGCAACGCCGGCGCCGCTGGCGCCGCTGGCGGCGCCCGCCCGGCAACTCCCCCGCGCAACCCCAAGAACAAGAAGTGACCATCATCGCTGTACCGTGCCTCTCCATGCTGTACTGTGCTTCTTTTCTCACAGACAATGATCGTTTTCTTTCTATCTTTTGCATCATCGACCTTTCTCTCTCTCTCTCTCTCTCTCTCTCTCTCTCTCTCCCTTGGCCAAGGCGTGCTGCCTGTCTGTGCAGCCTGGCCTGCCTGCCTGGCCTGCCTAGCCTGCCTGCCACCCAACGCAGCCAGACCCTGCTCGTTACCGCACGTACCCTACCCCCCTGGGCAAAACTCCAAGCACGACCGTTGCACAATTTCTCGCTCGTCGCCGGCCGTCAGTCATCGCGGCTCGCCCGCGTACGGCGCCCCGGGCGCTTCTGCCTGGCCCAGCCAGAGAAGAGAAGCGCGCCGCGAGGGCCAGCCAGAAGCAAAAGCTGAGCAGAGCAAAGCGAGGCGGAGGGAGGTTTCGCGACGCGACGCGACGCGACGCGAGGCGACGCGACGCGACGCGACGCGACGCCTGTAGCTCACTCGCTCGCTCGTTGGGACCATGGGCCGCACGAGGCGCGCGTCCACGGGGTCGGCGTCGCTCAAGCTGCTGCACCAGCGCGCACGAGAGCGTTTCGTGATGGAGGACAGCAACCAGTTCAAGGTGCTGCAGTCGCCGGACCTGCGCGACGGCCGGGGCCGCTCGCGGAAGCGACCCAAGGTGCGCAACGCCGCCAAGCGGGAGCACAGCCGCCTCCGCGAGCGTCGTGAGGGCGCCCACGCGGCCGGCAGCAACACCAGCGGCGCGACGGCATCAGAGGATGATTCCGTCGGCGCCAAGTTCAACGCGCTGCGCCAGGCCTTCCGCCTCAAGGTCCAGGGGCTCTTCATGCGCGCGCTGGTAGCGCGGACGGCCGTGCGCCGCGCCGCGCTGCAGTGCTCGTGCAGCGTCGTGCAGCGCGTGCAAGCCGTCAAGCTCCGGGCCGTGGGCCTGCGCGATTCCTTGCGTGGGCCGGCCTCCGTACGCTTGCTCGAGGACGAGGTCGGCCAGCTGCGCGACCGCCTCACCAAGCTCGAAGCCCTCGTGGCCAGCGGGGCCAGGGCTGCCAGCGCTCAGTCGGGACCGGGCGCGGCCGCCCTGGCGCCGGCGCAGTCTCTCGCGCACACCGCTGTTGCCGCAGCGCTGCCGGCCAATCCGGCGCTCGCCAAGTACCACCGCATGCTCAAAATGGGCGTGCCGCGGTCCGCCGTGGAGCAAGCCATGTCCAAGGACGGCGTGGACCCGCGCGCGCTGGACGGCGGAAGCGCTGCCGCCACCGCCACGGCCGGATCGGGCGCGGCGCCGCCACTGCCGGCCAAGACGGCCATCTCCGTCAGTGCGCTGAAGCAGGTGCGCTTGCGCGGCGCGAGTCAGACGCCTGCGCGGCCTGTCAAGCGCGGCGCGAACGCCGCCGCCTCGTCCTCGCGCAGGGCCGCCGTCATCACGCTCGAGGCGCTGCGCGACGTCAAGCTGCGCGCCACGCCGCAAAAGGACCGCAGCCTGCGCACGCCTCCTCGCGCCCGCGGCAACGCGCCGGGCGCCATCCTCTCGCTCGAGCAGCTCCAGCAAATCAAGCTGCGTCCGGCCTCTGCCCACCGCACGCCATTGGTGCCCACCGACAAGGAGAACTGCAGCCGCCAGGCCAACAAGCAGGTCGCCTTTCGCCTGCGCAAGACCGCCTTGGACCGCTCACCGGGCGGCACGCCCAACAAGAAGCCGCCGGTCGCCTCACGCGGCCGTGCGCAGACCCGCGTACCGCTCACCACGCGCTCCCCGCTCCAGGAGCGCAGCCCATCCCGCGCGCGCTCGGACGGCGAGTTCCTTGAGCTTGCGCTTCGCCGCAAGTTCGCCACGCTCAACAACATGCAGTCCAGCCCGACGCCCTCTTCCCCAGGCACCAACACCAGCTTCCTCGTCTAAACCTTCCCTGCACAACAAGCACTCGTCCTCTTTGTGTCTCCTCGCCATTGCAGCCTGTGTGCGCCTTGGACCTCAAGCTCGGATTGTCGCGAGGGCCTTGCATTCCCAACGCAAATCAACTTCTAACTCGAGCGTGAGCTTGAGCTTGAGCTTGTGCGCCACTGGTACGCATCACACTGTGAAGCAGGTGTTGCTAACGTTCGCCTCTCCACCTCGCGATTTCGCAAAGCACGAGAAGCGTCTCGGCGCGTCTCGACCGACAAGAATCTCTGTACGCCGTGACCATGGTGGTAAGTTACCACCAGGGGACCATGCCTTGCTTTGCTACCTGCCGCCCCACGCCACCTTGCCTCGCCTCGCCTCGCCCCGCGTCGCTTTGCAGTGCAAGAAGGCGACTCGGACGGCCGTGCTCGTCCCGTCGTTGGTCGGGTGACGCTGCCGCTGCGGCAAGCTCACGCAGAACGGCAACACGGCAGCGGCCACGGCGGCGGCAGCGGCGGCGGCAGCGGTGGCGGTGGCGGCGGCGGCTGCGGCGGCGACGGCGGCGGCGACGACCGCGTGCGGCAGCCGCGCATCTTGGGCCCAAGATCGCGCGCGCACCAGCCGCGCACGCGACGGCATGACGAGCATGGAGGGCGCAGCGCCGGCGGAGTTCCAGCGCGTGCTGGTGACGGGCGGCGCGGGCTTCCTTGGGTCGCACCTGTGTCGGCGGCTGGTGGCGGAAGGCCATGAGGTGATCTGCCTGGACAACTTCTTCACGAGCCAACGCATCAACATCGCGGACCTGCTGGATAAGCCCAACTTCGAGCTGGTGCGGCATGACGTGACGGAGCCATTTCACGCCGAGGTGGACCAGGTGTACAACCTGGCGTGCCCGGCATCACCCGTGCACTACCAGTACAACCCCATCAAGACCATGAAGACTAGCATCATGGGCAGCATGAACCTGTTGGGCCTGGCCAAGCGCACCAAGGCGCGCATCTTGCAGGCGTCCACCAGCGAGGTCTACGGCGACCCGGACGTGAGCCCTCAGCCCGAAGAATACTGGGGCCACGTCAACACCATTGGCGTGCGCTCCTGCTACGACGAGGGAAAGCGTGCCGCGGAGACGCTCTTCTTCGACTACCACCGCCAGAACAACGTCGACATCCGCGTGCTGCGCATCTTCAACACCTTTGGACCGGGCATGCACCCGTACGACGGCCGCGTTGTCTCCAACTTCATCATGCAGGCGCTCCAGGGCCGGGACATTACCATCTATGGCGACGGGAGCCAGACGCGCAGCTTCTGCTATGTCGACGACCTCATCGAGGGCATGGTGCGCTTCATGAGCCAGTCTGAGAGCGTCGGCCCCATCAACCTCGGCAACCCACACGAGTTCACCATCAAGGAGCTGGCCGAGATCGTCGTGGAGCTCACTGGCTCCTCCTCAAAAATCATCTACATGCCCTTGCCCAACGATGACCCGAAGCAGCGCCGCCCAGACATCACCAAGGCCAAGCGTTACCTCAACGACTGGGAGCCCAAGGTGCAGCTACGCGAGGGCTTGCAAAAGACCATTGACTACTTCAAGAACCTCGACATGCGCCGTTTCAAGGACCCCACCAAGCACACGGCGCATGCCAACTCCGAGAAGGTGGCCGCGGCTGCCGGCTCGGCGACCGATGCTGCTGGCTCGACCAATTGATGCTGCCGGCCCTGTTGGCTCGGCCCAACTGATGCTGCCGGCGCTGTTGACTCGGCCCAACGGATGCTGCCGGCTCGGCCAATTGATGCCGCCGGCTCGGCCAGCTGATGCCGCCGGCTCGGCCACCTTATGCCTCCATCTGACTCTTAGTTAGAATGAGGCAAATCGTTCGCCGATGGTGTGGCGGTTGACACATGTGGCGGCACGTCCAAAAGGCTCCGAGACCCTGCGCCGCCGCAGTTCAACCCTTGATAAAACTTCTTCGACATGAAAGAAAGATCACAAGATACTCCCGTCACGCGCGGCCGTGCCGGCGGACCTGGCTGGCAGGGGCCCTCGAGACGGTGGCAAGCAACGTGTAGGCACGCGGGTACTGGACGACACGTCTGCACGAATTTGGCCGCGCCAGGCCCGTCGAGGCCCAAATTGCAGTGTACTGCCAAACAGGGTTGACGTCCGAACGTGGAGTCAAGTTTAGCTCCCCTTTGTCGTTGAGCTTCTCATCATCCAAAACAAGTTTACTTATGCCGGCGGCCGGCCTCATCGTCGCCACTCGCATCATCGTCGCTCTGCTCCTCGGCATCCGAGAGGTCCTGGTCCAAGAGCGACTTGGAGCTAGCTGATCGCGTTGTGCGAATCTGCTGCTGCAGAAAAACCAGCGACGTAAGCGTGGCAAAATCCTGCACCGCGCTAATGTCCTGCGTTGTGAACGGGTCGCCAGCGATACGGCCGTTGGCCGCCAGCTTGTTGACCGCCACGACCGCCGCCATGACCTCCTGGCGCAGGAGGATCGGGTACACGACGAGCGAGCGCACGCCATTGGAACCGATACCGTCCACGAGGGCGTCGAAGCGCACGTCCTTCTCCACGTCCTGCACGACTTGCATGGTCTTCTCCAGGATGACACTGCCCACGATGCCGGCGTCCATGGGGAAGCGGCCCGTCCACAAGTTTGAGCCGTTTGGCAGCGGGCGGCGGGCCCCCGTGCGCTCGCGGTACGCAATGAGCTCCTCGGCGCGGCGGTCGACAATGTAGATCTCGGTGCGCTCCGCACCGATGATCATCCGCAGGCGCGACTTGAGCGTCTGGACCTGCGTCTCGAACCTGGCGTCCACAAGCATGCCCTTCATAAAGTCGACGGCCGCGTCAAAGCGCTGCCGCGACTTACGCGCGCCCGTCTTGTGCTCGAGCTGCGCCTCCTTGAGCTTGTCCTTTTGCTCCGCGATGGTCTTTTCGTTGGCCGCCACCCGGTTCCGGACCGCCGTCAGCGTGCCCTCGGTCTCCTTCAGATTCGTCTCGGAGATGTGCAGGTCTCGCTGCGCCTGGAGCAGATGCTCGCGCAAGCGGTCCTTCTCGTTCTTCTCGCGCACCACTTGATTCTCCAGCGCAGTCAACTTCTCGCGCAGCTTGAAGAGCTCACGCTCTGCGCCGCTGCCGGCCGGCGCCGGCGACGGCGCCGCCTCTTGCAGTTTCGTCTCCCGCTGGGGCTTCAAGTCCACCTCGAGCAGGCCGCCCTCGGACGCCTCGTCGTCGACGTCGTCGACGCGCGCTGGCGGCGCGGCCCGCGGCGCGTCAAATGTTGGCGGGGGCGGCTTGACGAAAGCGCCTGCGGCTGATCTTGGCATGGATGGGCTGCGTGCAAGTGGCATCAGCGCGGGCTCTGTGTTGGCGCGATGGCGCAGCGCAGGAGGCGGTGCTTGCGGCGGTGGCGGCTTGTTACGAATAGGGGAGTGGCTCATCGAGTGACGCTCCGGCATGGCCCCGGGCGGCGCGCGCTGGCGCATCACAGCGCTGGACTCCGAGTGCCGCCGCGAGAGGCCCGGCCGCGCCCCGTCCTGTTGCTGGAGCTGCTGCTGCGAGAGCGGCGGTGGCCGTTCCTGAGGCGGCAGCTGCGGCGGCGGCGGCAGCTCCTTACGCACGCCACGCACCTGCGGCCTCCCTCCTGCTCCTGCTCCCGCTCCGAGCCCGCTCATGAGCTGCTGCGCGCGATCCAGGCCCGCGCGCACGTCCTGCTCCATGACAAGCCGCGACTCGGAGTCCTGGCGGTTCGGCCGCGGCGGCGCCTCGAGACTCACGCGCATTATGGAGGAGGTGGACGGCGTGCGCTCCAGAGTGGCCGGGCCGAGCGTGGTGGAGGATCCGCTGCGCGACGGCGGCGGCGGGACCAGAGACCGTGTCGACGCGCCGCGGAAGGAGTCTCCGCGCCGCAGCTGCGCGAGCTGCAACTGGTCCCGCATGAGCGCCAGCACCACGGCGGGGCTCGCGTCGAGTGCCTTGCGCTGCCGCTGACTCTCCAGCCGCTTAAAGTGCTGGTACGCCTCCTTGACCGAAGTTTCGCCCGTGTCCACCTTGTGCTGCTCCAGCAGCGTCTCGAAGGCCGCCAGGTTGATACTCCCGGCCCTCTGCAGCTGGCCAGGCCGCGGCCCGGGCGGCCCGGGCATCGCCGCGCGCGCCGCCTTGGCCTGCTCGAACCTGCCCGCCGGCGGCGCGCGCGCCCTGGCCTGCTGCTCCGGCGACATGGCCATCATCTTATCGTACCGAGATCGCGAGATGCGCCGCAACACGCGGCGGCCGCGACCGCGCGCGAGCCTGCTGCTCTGCTGCAGCGCCGCTCGGCCTCCTCGCCGCGCGCGGACAAGGCTGCCTGCTCCCTCTCTCTTTTGCCGCTCTCTCTCTCTCTCTCTCTCTCTCGCGCGCCGCCGCCGCCGTCGCCGTCGCCGAGTCTTCGCTCGCGTTTTCTCTGCGCCCGGTCCGAGCCAAGCCACCATGCCGGCGCAGCGCGTGCACGCGAACGGATCCCTGCGTTGCGCACGCCGCGGCGCGCGTTGCGCGCGCCGCGGCGAGGCCCGGCGCGCATGCAGACGCAGACCGCGATCAATCTCCGTCGCCGCGCGCGCGGGGCGGCGGGCGGGCGGGCGGGCGGGCGGGCGGGCGAGCATGGCGCCGCCGGAGGAGCGCGAGCGCGAGCGCGAGCGCGAGCGCGAGCGCGAGGAGGCCGACGCGGCGCTGGCAGGCGCCGATGCTGCAGAGGCTGCTGGGCTCGCTGCGGGCGCCAGCGCGGAGGGCGCGGCGGGGGCGGACGCGGAGGACTTCGAGTGCGCGCTGTGCTACAATCTGCTGTGCGAGCCGTCGACCACGACGTGCGGGCACTCGTTCTGCAGGCCGTGCCTGCAGCAGGCGCTGGACCACCAGGCCAAGTGCCCGGTGTGCCGCGCCTGCCTGCCGGTCTCGTCCGGCCCGTTGCCCGTGGCCACGGACTTGAACCGCGCGCTGCAGGCGCTCTTCCCCGAGGCCTCGCGCGCTCGCAGCGCCGAGCTCGAGGAGGAGCGCAAGGCGGCCGCCGCGCGCCGCGAAGCGACCGCGCCCGAGGTCACGCGTTTGCCATGCTTTGTGCTGTGCGCGCTCTTGCCGCGGCAGCGCCTACAGCTCCACATCTTCGAGCCACGCTACCGGCTCATGACGCAGCGCTGCCTGCAGGGCAACCGGCGCTTCGGCATCGTGCCTAATATTCACGGCCCGCACCGCGCCGCCTTTGGGACGGAGGTGGAGATTGTGGAGTGCGAGGAGCTGCCCGGCGGTCGCTTCTTGCTGCAGGTCGTCGGCCTGCGCGTCTTCCACATTGTCGAGAGCGAGCCGACGGACGGCTACTTTACTGCAAGAGTTAACATCGTCAACCCGGACGCTGACCTGCAGGAGGTCGCCGGCGCGCTGCCGGCGCCCCTGGCCGAGCTCGCGGACGAGGTCTCGGCACTGTATGAGGAGTGGGAGGCGACGCTCGCGCAGCCGGGCTTTGCCAGGTACCAGCCGACCTTGCTGCGCTTCTCGCGCGAGCTTGGCGCCTTGCCGCCGCGATCGCGCCCGGGCGAGCGCGCGATCTGGATCGCCGCCATGCTCAACCCGGCAGGAAACCGGCCCATCCCGCAGCTCGCGCCCAGCATCCGCAGCGAGATGCTTGCGGCCGTGACCTCGGAGCAGCGCCTTGTCATCGTGCGGGCGGCTCTCAAGGCTGGCATTGCTAACATGCAGCCCTACTTTGGCAGCACGATCGTCACGAGCGTCTTGCTCACCGGCGCGGCGCTCACGCGGACCGCCTTTCGCTACTCGTGGCTCATCATGATCGGCGCTCTCACGCACAAGCTCCTGCACGAGAACGGCCTGCTTGCCACGGGCGGTTCCATGGTTCCCGGCATGGGCGCGGAGGCAAGCTCTCGGGCACGCTGACGCCTCATTTCGCCCCAGGCGCCGCCCGTCCGTGTGTCTGTGATGTGGCATGTACCCTCTTTTGGAAGGACGTCGCCGAGCCGAAAGGAAAGCGCGAGACGAAGGTGAGACGAAAGCGAGACGAACGCGAAGAAACATGTTGGAATGCGAGGAAATGAGGATTGCTATGTCTTGCAGGGAAAGGAAGCAACGAGTTGGCAAGATTGTCTTGTCACGTGGAGGCGAAGGAAAACCAGGCAACGGCAGTGTCGGCATTGCTAGACTAACAGTAAAGAAGCAAGCAAACGTATCTTGTCTTGTTGAGGCCAAAGGAGACGAAAGGCAAGACTGCAAAAACGGTGTGGTAGACAAACAGTTCTTTTCTTTGAAAAGCAGAAAGTGTGCCAATTTGCATGTTGTTGTTGTTTGGCAATCAGAGGTCAAGATGCGGCGGTGCCCAGGTCGAGCGCAGAGTGCTTGTCCGGGTGCTTGGCCTTGATGTCTTTGACATGTGCGACGGTGTTGGCAAAGTGCGACTGAGCGGCGGCGCTCTCCTCAGAGTCTGCGTCGAGCTCGGCAAAGTTCTGCTTGATGAGCGCGATGAGGTTGGATACCTTCTCCGCGGTGACCTTGTCCATTCCGGCCTCGTAAAAGTAGAGGAAGTGGTTGAGAATATGCACAAAAAGCGCGACGTGGGTGGAGGCCGTCATGCAGGAGTCGGCGATGCGCAACGCGCGCTGCAGGCAGTCATGCGCACGCTTGGCGTCCTGGCCGGGCGCCGGCGAGCCAGCATCCGCCCCGGCGGGCGCCTCGCGGCGCGGCTCCGGGTGCCAAAAGACGTGCGCGCAGGCGAGCACCATGCGGCACTGGTCGGGCTTCTTGAGCAAGCGGCCCGCATACTGCGTGAGCTTGGTGGCGAGCGTGTCATAGCTATCCTTGTCGAAGTTGCGCGTCTCGATGACGGTGCCGATGAGCACAGGCAGCGTGCGCAGCTGCTCCTTGGTGTCGGCGATGTCCTCGTACAGCGTAAAGGCCTGCACCATGAGCTCGTAGCCGATGTCACGCTCGCGGGCCCTGTCGGCGCATAAGGCTGCCTGCAGGAAGACGCGGAGCGCCTGGTGCTGCAGCTCAACCACGGCGCCCAGTGCCGAGGCGATCTCGTGCAGCGTTTGGAAGACCTTGCGCAGGCTGACAGCGCCGGCGGCGGCACCGCCGGCCTTTGGCGCGCCGCCGCCCAGGCCCAGCAGGTCGTCGCCGTCGTCGCCGTCCTCCTCGGCGTCCGCCTGGTCGCCGTCTGCGGCGGAGCCCTCGCCGTTCGCCGCGGTATTTTGCTGCGCCAAGCGGTCCGCGAGGGCCATGTATCGCGCAGCGAGGGGCACAAGCGTGAAGCGGACGCGGCTGACGCCGCCCTTGGCGAGCTGCTTGCGGGCGATGCCCAAGATCTCCCAGAGCGCGGCAGGCTCGTCCGCGTCAAGGCGGTGCAGGAACTTGGCCACGGCCTGCTGCTGCGCCTCGAAGGCCGCCGGCACGTCGATGAGGTGACCGGCGGCGTCGGCGCTGGGTGGCGCGGCCGCCGCGCCGCCCTCGTTGGCGACGAGGGGCGCGATGAAGCTCAGCAAAGTGGTCACGTCTTCGGGCCGGTCCAGGCGCACCTCCGGGTCCGCGAGCACGTGCTGCAGGAACCAGTGCGCCACCTTGCGCTTGCTCTCGGGCTTGGCGAGACGCGCCATGAGGTTTGGGTAGTGCTCGAGGCGCAGCAGGTCGAGCGAGCTCAGTTCCTGCTGCTTGAGCGGCACGCGCAGCAGCTGCATCACCAGCGGGTCCAGGTCCTGCGCCGCGGCCGCCTCCGCGTTCTTCTCCAGGTAGTCGGCGCAGAACCCGAGCACGTTGCTGATGAAGCTAAGCTCGCCCGGGTAGCACGCCACCACGAAGTCAAGCATCGACACGTGCAGGTCTAGCACCGACTCGGCGCTCATGTCCTGGCGCCCCGCGATCGTCTTGGCCACCACCCCATTGATGAGCTCGTACACGCGCGGAGACACCCCCTTGTCCGAGACCAGGGCGTCTTGTGCCTGTGCTACTGGTGGCTGCGGCGCCTCCTTTGGGGCGGCCTTGGGGGACGCCGCGTCGGTGTCCGCCTCCGCCTCCGCCTCCGCACTGGCATCGGCGGCGCCCTCGCCGTCGCCGTCGCCGGCGGCGTCGGCCTCGGCCTCGGCGTCGGCCTCGGCATCCCCGTTGGCCCCGTCAGCCACGTCAACCTTGGCTGCCTCGGGCGTCGGGGCCGCGGCCTCGGTCTCCCCGCCATCGTCGTCCTCCTCCTCGCCCTCCTCGCCAAAGTACTTGATGCGGTCCATGAGACTCTCAAGCACCGACTTGAGGTCCACAGAAGCCTCGAGGTCGCCGAAGCAGTTGAAGAGCGTCTCTAGCGTGGCCAGGTGGTAGCGCGCCGGGAAGACCTGCACGAGGACATCCAGCAGGTACTGCTGTGCGATGGTGTCGCGGCAGTTGGTGACGAGGTCGAGGACCTGGCCAAGCACCATGCTCTGGTACAGCTCGATGGTCATGCCCTCGAACTCCGAGAGGCGCACGAGGTTGAAGGAGATGAGCACCTTGAGGTCCTGGCGCTCCTTCTCGCGGCGCGCGCGCGTCTTGGGGTTGCCCTGGTGCTGCATGCGCACCCAGAGGCGGTTCATCTCGCCAAAGTTCTGCAGCACAAAGGACACGGCGAACTCCGTCGTGACGGCGAACTCCGGCGAGAGCTTGTCCTGCGTCATCTTGAGCAGGTAGTTGCGCAGAAAGAGGCCGCGCAGCGGGTGCTGCACACCCTTGGACATCTCAATCAGGTCCGTGAGGATCTCCTGCGACGAGGCCTCCTGCGAGATGAGAAAGGCCGACCCGGTCGTGATCATCAGGTACAGCCGCGGGATGATGAAGTTGGACGCCTGCACGCGTCGGTACAGCTCCTCCATGGGCGTGCCCTTGCTGTTCACGTCTAGGAAGAAGGCGTGCAGCTGCCGCAGGTAGTCGAAGGTCTTCATCCAAAGCTCGTAGTACGACCGCGGCGACAGCGAGCCGGCACGCAGCTCGCGCAGCATGTTCTGCGCAAACTTGAGCGCGTCGTCCAGATTATTGGCGTCAATCGCGCGGTTCATGTGAAAGGCGTTCTCCTCCACCTCACGCATCGCGTCCCGCAGCCGCCGCGCCATCTCGTCCTGCTGGTCCATGCTCGGGTACCGCTGCATGCCGCCGCCGCCAGCTGCGCCGCCGCGCCGTCCTCGTGCGCCCCCACGCCCACGTCCTGCCGGCGCCGCCATGGGCCGAGCGCGGTGGGTGGAGTCGCGGGTCGACGCACGATGAGCGAGAGCGAGATGAGCGGCGAGGAGAGCAGCTGTTTCTGCAGCAGCTGCAAGAAGAAGAACAGCAGCAGCACCAGCAGCAGCCGCCGCCGCGCCGTCGGCTCAGCTCCGACCCGTCACGATGCGAGCCGCCTGCCGCCTGCCGCCGACCACGGCGAGACGAGGGCTGGCAGACCGCGGCACAGCAGCGAATCGCCCGCCGCGCGCTGCCGCCGCCCGCGCCGCGAGCTCCACGCGCCGCGGGACGCGCACGAAGGTCTGTCTGCCTGTCTGCGGCTCGAGGCCGGCGGCCTCTGGCGAAGGATCCTCGCACGCCGCGGCGAGGGCGCACCTCGAAAAGCAGAACAGCCATGGCCACAGCAACTGAGACTTGCCGAGACGAGCCGAGACGAGCCGCCAAGACGAGCCGAGACTTGCCGAGACTTGCCGAGACTTGCCGAGACTTGCCGAGACTTGAAGACTTCCATCGCAAGGACTTTCTCGATGGAGAGAGAAACCGCTTGCAGCATGCATGTAAGTTAGAGCTCTCTTGTGCTAACTAAGCTGTTCATGGGTCGAGCAAGTTCACCCGGATGGACGGAAGTTACCACGATCATCCGAACCAAGGGATGCAAAGCCCATCTTGGGGCGTGCAAAAGTGAGCCTCACATAAAAAGTTACTTCTTGTTGTCCATGACGGGCATGACGGCGCCCCAGCGCATGGAGGACTGCGGCCACGAGGCGGTGACGGTCTTGAGCTTGGTCATGAACTGCATGCCGGCCTTGCCGTAAAAGTTGAGGTCGCCGCGGATGGAGGCACGCGAGCCGGTGAAGGAGAACATGGGCAGAGGCACGGGGATGGGCGCGTTGATGCCGACCTGGCCGACGTCAATCTCGTGCTGGTACTTGCGGGCAGCGGCGCCGCTCTGGGTGAAGATGGAGCAGCCGTTGCCGTAAGGGTTGGAGTTGGTGAGGGCAATGGCCTCGTCGAGGGTGTCGACCTTCACGACGCAAATGACGGGGCCGAAGATCTCCTCCTTGTAGCAGGTGTGGTGCGGCTTGACGTCAGAGATGATGGTGGGGCCGACGAAGCTGCCGCCCTCGTAGCCCTCAACCGTGTGGTTGCGGCCGTCGAGCAGGATGGTGGCGCCCTCGGCCTCGGCGGTGGAGATGAGGTGCTCAATGCGCTCCTTGGCGGCGTGGTCGATGACCGGGCCAATGTCGACGCCGGCCTCGTGGCCGGCGCCGACCTTGAACTTCTTGGCGCGCTCGACGAGGTCCGGAATCCATTCCTGGGCCTCGCCGACGAAGATGTTGACGCTGAGCGCCATGCAGCGCTGGCCGGCGGCGCCGAGGCCGGCGCCGGCCAAGGCGTCGAGGGCCATCTCCTTGTCGGCGTCCGGAAGCACGGTGCCGTGGTTCTTGGCGCCCAGGTTGCACTGCGCGCGCTTGCCGTTGCGCGTGGCGCGGTCGAAGATGTACTCGCCGGCGCGGTTGCTGCCGACGAAGCTGACGGCCTTGATGTGCGGGTCGTCGCAGATGAAGTTGACGGCGCTGTGCGCACCGTGGATCATGTTGAGCGCGCCATCCGGCACGCCGGCCTCCTGCGCGAGCTCCAGCAGGCGCACCGCGGTGAGCGGCGTCTTCTCGCTCGGCTTGAGCAGCACGGTGTTGCCGGTGGTGAGCGCCATGGGGATGATCCAGAGGCCGATCATGGCGGCGAAGTTCATGGGCGTGATGCCGGCCACCACGCCGAGCGGCTCGCGGTACGAGTACTGGTCCAGGTCGCGCGCCACGCCGCCCAGCGTCTCGCCCATCATGAGGGTGCCCATGGAGCAGCTGTGCTCCACGACCTCGAGCCCGCGGAAGACGTCACCGCGCGCGTCCGGCAGCGTCTTGCCCTGCTCGCGCGTCACGATCTCCGCGATCTCGTCCAGGTTCTCGCGGATGAGGTGCTGGTACGCCAGCATCGTGCGCACGCGGTTCGACACCGACACCTCGCGCCACTTGAGGAAGGCCTCTTGCGCGTTCGCCGCCGCCTCCTCCATCTCCGCCTGCGTGCTCTGCGGCAGCTTGGCGATCACCTCGCCCGTCGCCGGGTTGGTCACATCGATCCACTCCTTGGTCTGCGACTCCACGAACTTGCCGCCAATGAAGTTGGGCACCGTCGGCACCGACGACAGCGCGCGCACGCCGTGCTGCTGCGCCACGCCGCGCGCGCGGGCGGTCCTACCCAGCATCATCATCATGCTGCTCTTTTCCCGCACTGCTGCCCTGCCGCCCTGCCGCCCTGCCGCCGCCGGAGCCGCGTGCGCGCGGGCCGAGCCGAGCGGAGCCGAGCCGAGCCGAGCCGCGGGCGCCTGCCTCTCCTCCGCGCCGCCGCCCTCTTGCTGCTTGATGCAGATTTGCCGGCCGCGCTCTGATTGTGATCAGGGTCTGTCTGCCATCTTCGCACGATGATCGGACGACGGTCTCGAAGTCAAAAACACGTGGGATTGATGGGCGCCGCCGCATCAAGTCACCCAAATGGCAAGTCCAAGGCCGCACGTGCGCCAACACCGAGGCAGCTGCATCACCACCTCTCATCAGGCTGGCGACTGCTGCTGCTGCTGCTGCTGCTGCTGCTGCTGCTGCTACTGGTTGGCTAGCCCGAGGAGGCCGAGGTGCGAGGAGACGTCGTGCGCTGGAGCCCGATGACACGTGAGGAGTTGACGAAACAACGTGATGCAAGCAAGGCAAAGCGCACAGATACCATCGCTATTGGTGTCTTGTCACGCTCGCACCCTCGCGCTCGTGCCGAGGATCGCGGGTCCGACGGCGCTGTGCCCTCTGAATGAAGCCGGTGGTCGTCAGAGCGACCGCGATGCAACCAACGTCGTCCGTGCGGACTTCGCAGAGGCTGAATGCAGAGTGGCTCAGTGGTCCGCTGGCAGTCGGGACTTGCTCAGGATCAGCTCTCGATCCCCCTCGCCATGGTCGGTAGGTGGCGAGGGCAGCCTGGCTGGGCTGCGACGCGCCTCTGGCTGCGCAACAGGCTGCGCAAACAAGGGGCGGTGCACGGGGCGCCTGCGGCGTCTGGACCCGACCTTGGTTCGCTTCCACCGCGGTCCTGGTGGTCTGATGTACCGCATCCGGCGCATCGCGACGCAGGCATGCTGCAGTGCAGCAGCGCTCCGAGTCACCGCAGCGAGTACTAGAACTTCGCCTGCGCAGAGTCTCCAGCAGCCTGACTCGGACAGCACTGCGATGATAGTTATCAGCAGCCAGCAGGCCGTTTCTTTCTTGCTTGCCCGAGCAAGCCCATCTCCGCCGCTGAGAACAACTTGGCGAGGAGCGAGAGCAGCGAGAGCAGCGAGAGCAGCGAGAGCAGCGAGACGCAAGCGTCCAACTCCAGTCTGCCACGCGCATGGCGCCTCGAGAGGACGGACGGTCGCTGCCCGAGACGGGCCTGAGCAGCGCCACGAGCTCGCCGACCAGGAGCGCCAAAAGCCCGACCTAGGAGTTGATCGACGGCGCAGGATGAGGCGGCGGTTGGCCGCAAAGCAGAACTGCGACGCGCGCGACCATCATGGTACGTGCGACCGACGGCGGCGGGCGGGCGGGCGGCGACGGTGGAGGAGGAGAGGAGGCGGAGGAGGAGGAGGCGGAGAAGCACCGCAGCCGCGCCGCGGCCTCGCCCATGGCGGCAGCGGAGCGCGGCGGCCAGCCGAGGATGATGGAGGCCCCGAATGACGACTAACTCCGCGCGCCCTCGCGCTTGCTGGCGCGCGACGCAGAGCCGCTACGGGTCCGGGACGCTGAGCGTGGGTGCGGGCAGCGGCGCGCCGAGCGCCGCAGAGGCGTACCGCAACGCCAAGAATGGGCTGCTGTCGCCGCGACGAAAGCCGCGCAAGCTGAAGCAGGGGCTGGACGAGGAGCAGCTCGAGGAGCTGCGCGAGGCCTTCCAGCTCTTTGACACGGACAGCAGCGGGACGATCGACGTGCGCGAGCTCAAGGCCGCCATGCGCGCGCTCGGTTTCACGGTGAAAAAGGCGGAGATCCGCGAGATGCTCGAGGCGCACGGCCACCGGCTGGACGAGACGGGCGGCGCCATCGAATTTACCGAGTTCACCGAGCTCATGACGGAGAAGATGAACGGGCGCGACGCGCGCGAGGAGATCCTCAAGATCTTCGCGCTCTTTGACGAGGAGGGCACCGGCAAGATCACGTTTCGCAACCTGAAGCGCGTCGCCCAGGAGCTCGGCGAGGACCTTTCGGACGAGGAGCTCCAGGAGATGATTGACGAGGCCGACCGCACGGGCGAGGGTGCCATCAACCAGGAGGACTTTTACCGCGTCATGAAGAAGCGCGGCAACGACCCGCTCGACGACCTCTCGTCGGACGAAGAGGATTGATACGCTTTTCGTCGAAGCTGAACGCAAGGGGCCAGCTGTGCAAGCATGTAAAAAGGGCCAGACAGCGTCGCAAGCTTCCTTTTCTTGTTGATTCTCTGCCTCGCTCTCTTGTCTGTCTCGCGCACGATCCACAAAACTCATTTACATACCACGCCACGCAGTTTCCTGCGCGCCCCAAGTACTCCTCTACTAGAGGCAGCCGCAGGTCAGCGCGCCGCTTTGCCGACTGGCGAGGCCAGGCCAAGGCCCGAAGCGGGCGATCATAGGTCAAAGGTCTCCTGCTTGGCCTTGATGAAGGCAAAGGGCTCTTGGTCGAGGCGGTGCTTGACCGGGATGCGCGTGCCGCGGATCATGCCGTCGAGCTGCGCCGTCGTCTCGAGCGCATGGCGCAGAAGCTCGCACGAGTGGCTAGGCATGTCGCGCGGGCAGCAGATGCGGTCGCGCATGTAGCGCAGCGAGGACGCCGTGCCCTCAGGCGGCTGCATGGGGCGCTGTGTCATCATGTAGGTGAGCGCCGCGCGCAGGGCCTCGTCGGTGTCACCGTGACGGTGCGGATTCTGCTTCATGAAACTGTTCTTGTGCTTGATGACGCGTGCAAGCGCCGTGTTGGCAAAGTCCGGTGGCGGATCCAGACCCATGTCAGGCACGGTGAAGTAGGGCCCATCGTCGACGTGCGCGCGGCAGCGCTGCTGCTCGTCGTCGCCAGACTCGTAGCAGACGCCAAAGAGCGGCGGCACCACGTGCGCGTGCGTGTGAAAGTCGCTGAGCGTGCCGCGGTACGTATGACGTGTCTCCATGGCGTCCATCCACGCGGAAATATGCGGGTACGGCGCGGCGTTGCGCAGCTTGAAGCCCTTGTAGTAGTAGCCCGTGGCGTTAATGCGCTCGATCCAGGGCGCGAAGATGACATCCGCCACCGAGAAGTCCCCGAGGAAGTAGGGCCCGCCCGTTTGGTCACGCAGCTTGCGCTCCACCAGGTTCAGCACCTGCACGCAGAGCAGCTTGCGCCGCATGCCGTCGGCTGGTGACCGGTCTCGCTCGCACATCCAATTCAACCAGGCCTTGCGCAAAGACTCCTCGAGCGTGCGCAGGCGCGCCACGGCCGGGGACCGCATGCTGTACTCGCCGCCCACCGTGCCGAAGACGGCCTCGAGGCGTTCGATGATGTTGTCGCTGTCCGTGATGATGGAGCCGTCCAGCGACACGGCCGGCACCTTGCCATCCGGCACGAGCTTCTTGTAGTAGTCCTCCTTGAGCCCGAAGCACGACAGCGTGATCTTCTCCACACGGTACGGCACCTCGCGCTCCTCGAGCCAGATCCACACCTTTTGGCAGAACGGGCACCACGCGTGGTTGTCGCGCCACAGGATCACGCGCACCTCGCTCTGCGCGTGCCCGAACAGCCGCAGGCGGCTCTGCGAGATGCACGGGCCATTCTCGTAGTCGATGCCCGTCACGGCCTGCGGCACGAGCGCCGCCAGCTCCTCCCACTCCAGCACGCGGTCCACGTCGGCCACCGCCAGCAGCGGGCCTCCCCCTCCCCCTTGTCCTCCGTCGCGGCCGCCGCGCCGCCGCTGCTCGCGCGTCTCGGCCTCGTCGCCGCCCGCGGTCTGCGCCTCGGCGTCCTCCGCGTCCTCCGCGTCCTCGGCGCCCTGGCCGGCCGGCGCGCCGCCGGCCGGCGGCGGCGGCGCGGCCGGGTCGGCCTCGCCCTCGGGCGCGCCCGCGCCGCGCGCCGCGCCCGCGCGCTCCATGCCGCCGCGCCGCGCCGCGCCGCGCGCGGGTCCCAATCGGCTCTGCTCTGTACGGCGAGCCCGCGTCCGAGTCCGGGTTGGAGTCCGAGTCAGCCGCGGTCGAGCCGCTGCTCCAAGTCTCGGGCGCAGTCAGCCACCTCAGGTTCCTCACCGACTCGGACCATCGCTCCGCTCCAGCAGGCCCGGGCCCTGCGCGCGCGCCGGGCCTGTCAGCGCGAGCAAAATCGAGGCTCGCGGCAGGCGGATCAGCGGCTGCGGCCCGCAGGCCTCAACTTCGAGAGAGCGGGTGAAAATGGTGGTGCACGAGCCCGTCGCGGGAGACGAGGAGATGACGGAGTTCAACACCGGCAACAACCGCGACAGTGTGACTGACACCCGGTGGCCCGGCCCCGGGCGAGAGCTGAGAGTTCCTCCAGCGACGGGGAGGAGGGGAGAGAGAGGTGATCTTTGTTTTGTTTTGTTTCTGGTTTGGTTGCAGTGCTGAAGGGAGGAGGTCGACGGACTCTAGCAGTGCGTGGACCTCGAGGACAGGTAGGCAGGCAGGCAGGCAGGCAGGGGCAGGCAGGCAGGGAGGCAGGCAGGCAGGAGGTATGAACTAGCTCCACAACGTAGCTCTTCGGGAGCGGATCCAGCAGCCGCTTCCTAGCTGAGTGCTAGCGGATCCAAGAGCGCAGGCACGAGCGCCCCGCGCAAAAAGAAATCAGAGCCCGCTCGCGTAGCGAAAGCGAACGGCGAGCGAGACGGTCGTGTCGAGACTCTCGACATCGTGCAACCAGCGCTTGGGAATGTACAGAATGTCACCCGGCTCCAGATTGACGTGCAGACGCTCGACAGGCGGGTCCATGTGGTCGTGGTAGAGCTCCTCGTGCGAGCCAGCGGTCCAGCGCAGGCGCAGCAGGCGCTTGAGCAGGTCCGGGTCGCGGTCCGAGCTGGACGGCGGGATGAGCACGGCGCGCTTGCGGCCCGTGAGGTGGAACAAAAAGCCATCGTCCTCGTCCGAGTGCAGCGAGGTGCGAAGGCCGGGCGTGGTGACCCACACAAAGCTGTTGTCAAAGACCACGTCGACGCCGGCGTCGCCCGGCGCGCGGAAGAGCTCCGGCATGTGCTCGTGCTCCATCCAAAAGGACGCCGGGTCCAGGCGCAGCTGCATGCGCTGGTCGCCGCGCGCCACGGCCTCCAGTGCCTCATCCACGTTCATCTCCTCCTCGCTGGACTTCCACTGCGACACGTAGTTCACCTCGTCCGAGTGCGGCGTCAGCGCTCGCGTGCGTTCGCGCCGGCCCTTGCGCGCCTTGGCGCGCGCCAGCAGCTCCTCCACCGTCCAAGCCCACGTCGCGCGCCCCTCGCCAGCCGTCGTGGCCGCCGCCGCCGCCGCCGTCGCCGCCGCCGCGTACCCGGGCAGCCCGCCGCGCCACAGCGCGGGCGACGGCGCGCGCGGCGACACCACCGCCGCCAGCGACGCCCCCGCGCCCCGCACGCGCCGCATCCCGCCGCTCCGCGCGCCGCGCCGCTCCGTTCTGCCGCCCTCGCGCCCGTGCAGGCGGCGCGCTGCCACTGGCGTGGCGTGGCGTGCACGTGCAGACGGACACGGACGACGGGCACGGGGCGAGCGAGCTGCCCGGACCAGACTCGCCGGCTCGGACCACGCGACCACGGGCCGCCGAGCTGCAGTGCGGCGCTGCAGGCGGCGACGCCTGCTCGCCAGCCTGCCAGGCTCCGGCGTCGATCGATCGCCTCTGGGTCGCTCGGGTCGTGGCAGCGGCGTACGCACCTTCACGACGTGCTGCGCTTGAACCGGTTGAGAAGCTAGCTAGCTAGCTAGCTCCGCCGCAACGTTCTGAGAGCTTGGAGGTCGACACACGCGCGAGCGAATTACGGACAGATCGTCCGCACGCGCACTCTGTCTGTCTCCCGCTTGGCGAGCAACCTCGTCCAGGGCCCTTTCAGCGCCTATGCTTGTCTTGACGTGACTTGGGAGAAAGAAGGCACCTATGGCAAATCATACTGCCGAGTCCCACGCAACTTTCAAGCCTCGGCCCAATACACATCGCACGCCGTTTCCCCCAAACCTTAGCCCGCCTCCGGCTCCGCCCCTTGACCCAGCTCGCCCCTGACGCCGCGTCCAAGCAGGCGGACGGCTTCGCCCCGACCGTCCCTTCGCCGCCCGCACGCCGCCGCCACTGCAAATGGCCCTTGGCGGCGACCGTCGACGCCACGGCCGCCGCCTTCCTGCTGATGGCGGCGGCGCTCAATTATGATAGGGCGGCGCCCAAAGCGGCCTAATGGCGGCGGTTTCCGCGGTGGCGGCGGCGCAGACCCCGTTCGAGCTGGAGTTCTCCTGCGAGCCCTCCGGCGCGGCGGCCATCCCAGGCACCGCGGCAGCGAGAGGAGAGCCCGCGCGCCCCGGCCCGCGCCGCGCCCGCCCGCCCGTCTCTCGCCGGGCGCGTCGGTTGCTTGTTCATCGCGGGGCTCGCCAGAGTCGGCGTTCGAGGTGGACGGCGCCGAGGAGCTGGAGGAGCAGGAGCAGGAGGCCCGAGGGAGAAAGGGAGGGAGGATGGCGAGCCCGCAGGCGGAGGCGTGGCGGTCGGTGCGCGGCGTGTCGCAGTTCGAGGAGATGAACCCGTCGTGCCGCAACACGATGGAGGACGCGCACCTGGTGGTGGACGGCTTTGCCGGCGTGCCGACGCAGGGGCTCTTCGCGGTCTTTGACGGCCACGGCGGGCGCGGCGTCGTGGACTACCTGGCGAAGCACTTCGAGCGCAACCTGCGCATTGAGATGGAGCACCAGCCGGAGACGCGCACCGTGCAGGAGTGTCTCATGAGCGCCTACCTCATCACGGACATTGAGACCAATGCGCAGGGGCTCACCGTGTCCGGGTCGACGGCTGTCACCTGCCTGTTGCGCGAGGAGGCAGACGAGGGCCGCGTGCTCTACAGCGCCAATGTCGGCGACTCCCGCGCGGTGCTCTGCCGCCAGGACGGCGTGGCCGAGCGGCTCACCTACGACCACAAGGCCAGCGACGCCGTCGAGATGAAGAGGATAGAGGACGCCGGCGGCTTCATTCTGCGCAAGCGGGTTCTTGGCATCCTGTCCGTCTCGCGCAGCTTCGGCGATCACGCCATGAAGAAGTTCGTCGTCGCTCGCCCGTACACGTCCCGAACACGTCTCACCGAGGCTGACCGCTTCCTTATCATTGCTTGCGACGGCGTGTGGGACGTCATGACGGACCAGGAGGCTGTCGACCTTGTACAGAAGAACCTCACGGACCAGGTCGACACCGATGCTCTCGCGCAGTTCCTTGTCACCGAGGCCATCTCGCGGGGTAGCACCGACAACGTCACCGCCCTGATCATTCTGCTCTAATCGGGGGCGTGCCTACGCCAACACTGGCTAGCTAGCTAGCTACTAAGCTAGCCAGGACTGGCTACCGTAGCAAGCCAGCTTTCTGAGCGAGCCAGCCTTTGACTTCACACAAAACGCTCGCCCGCTAGCCATGATGACCAAGATCCGCTGCCACACTCTTCCCTTTTTCTCTCCTGCGCGCCCTGATTTGTGTAGTACTACTTAGCTCTCCGCGCCTGCCTCCAGGCGCTGGCTGACCACAGCGAGGATTTGCACGAGTGGGATGGACCGTTCGCTTTCTTGTCGCTTGCGCTTTTTGTTTGCTTGTCGCTTGCTTTTCCACATCATCAGCGAACCAGGTCCGTTGACTTTTGTCTCAACTCTCAGTCAGCTCACCACTAGCAATCAAAGAAAGACCCAAACCACAGACGCGTGAGCGTCAGCATGCGGCGCTTCAACAGGATCTCGCAGGAGCGCAGGCGCCAGGAAAAGGCGCAGACGCGCGCGCGCCAGCAGATCGCTACTGCGGTGCCCGTTGCCGGCACGCTGAGCGACGCCAGCGCAAACAACAAGGCCGCTGCCGTGAACCGGGCGCGCCAGGCGGCCACCGCCGTGCGCGCAGTGGAGCAGGAGAAGCTCAAGCAGCAGCTGCGCGTGCTTGCCAACAAGCACGCGCTCTCGTACGCACAGGTCAAGGGCCTGCACGCTCATTTCCACCAGGTGCTCGAGCCATGCAAGGCGGACCGCACCGCGCAGGTCGTTGCCGCCGATTCCTGGGATCATGGCCAGCTTGCCTTGCAGGACGAGCTGGCGCAGGAACTCCGCGACGTGGCGCGCCGCTTCGAGGAGAACTTCTTCAGCGGGGACCACCCGTTCCCGTACGATGGGTCGGCCGACAAGCTCAACCGCGACGCGGATGCGCTCTCCTTCGAGGCATACGTGCAGGGCATTGTGCACGTTGCTCGCCACGGCAGACCCGAAGATCGGCTGCTGCTGCTCTTTCAGGTCGTCGACCGCGACGGCGACGGCGCCATCTCGCACGCGCAGCTCATGGAGCTGCTCACCACGCACGCGGCGGCGTCCGGGCAGGAGGACCGCAAGGATGCGCTCTACACCTGGGTCAAGCGCCACTTTTGGGAGGCGGACAAGGATCGCAATGGCGTGCTGGACTTTAGCGAGTGCCTCGCGATCCTGCGCAAGCACCCGCGCATTCTCTCCACCATCACTCTCGACGTCGACGTGTACCTCGCCCAGCTCCGCGCCTCCGCAGCCCGGCCGCAAGATGTTGAGGCGTGACAGGGAGAGCCTCTGGACTAGACTAGCTAGCTAAGAGTGCGCCCCACGCATGGCGCACCAAATGACCAAAACATTTGACCATGAACTTTGTCTTTCCCCATTACACGATACGAAGCCTCCCGAACGAGCCCGGCGTTGATGCGCGGTCGCCTCCCACATCTGCGCCGCCGGAATCGTCCAAATTCTTGTTCGCACCGCCAATCGTCTCCGCAACGCGTACGTGGCGCAGAAGAAGCACGGCCCGGAGTCCGTGGCGGTCCACGGCCGGATTGCCCACGGTCCTCAGATGCATGACCGGCCAAAGCATGACGAGCGCAATGAAGATGTGCCAGAGCCCATGTAGAGCTGCAAAGCGAGTGATGGACTCGGTCGCGCAGATGCCCAGCCCTTCCTCGGGGATCCAGCTCGAAAAGGCAATCACCAAACACGCGGCACTCGCCCCCGAGAAGGCGCCGCCATGGTTAGGCCGCAGCCGACGGCCAAGGACAATGGTTGTGGTCCACAGCGCAATCACCATGGAGATGCCCAGCACGAAGAGCACGCGGAGCACCACGTCATTGATTTGTGTCGGATTGAAGACTGCAAAGGCGATGGCCACCGCAAGCCACGGAAGAAAGATGCCGAGGGAGACCCCTGCGACGAGCTTGCGCGTGACCAGCAGAACACCCGCCACGCAGAGCAGCACAAAGGCCCAGCAGACCACGAAGATGCTGTAGACGTCGAGGAACCACCCGACACTCCAGTCGCTGCCGGCTGCGTGGTACACGAAGCTGCCCACGCCCATGATGGTGAGCGAGAGGCCGAAGACGACTAGCACTGGCCACGGCAAGCGCACCGGTGCGGTCTCGGGCGACGCCAAGGCCTCCGCGCCCAGCGGGTACCGCGCGTCCCACCAGGCCGCAAGAAGTACGTAGAACCCCACCCACAAGAAGACGATGTTGGACATGGCGTTAAAGGGCTCCTGCAGCGCATCCTCCGTGCGCTGCAGCTCGCACCGGGTCGCGTTCACGTCCGAGAACTGCGCGCCCCAGGGCGACTGCCCACGCAGTGCCGCATTCGTTGCGAGCGGGACGACCAGCACGGCTGCGCACAGCGCCGCCCACACGGCGCCGAGGCCCCGCGGCGTCGAGGTCGTACCGCCGGCGGGCGTCGTGCTCATGCTGCTACCAGATGGGCGCCGCGACCGCTACCGCTGCCACGGCCGTCGCCGCCGCCGCCGCCCGCCGCTCGCCTGGGCTGCGCTACGCTGCGCATGCCGCTCGGCACTTTGCAGCACGTCTCGACCGCCGTCGAGCGAGAGACTCTGACTCCCTCGCCAAGAGCAGGTCCTACCCGAAGAGAACGATTTGCAGTCTGGTACGTACTCGGAGGGAGGGGTACGCAATGCAATGCACAGCCTGACTCATCTGACTGTGAGACCTTCCTGTGGCCGCAGTGTCAAGTTCAAGTTCAACTTGAAGTTTAATGGCGCCCAACGCGCCTGCGGCGTTGGCAATCTCCTCAGGGTCTCCAGGCCCCCACGCATCCACCGCATCGAAACCAAGATGCTGACCCCCCTCCCCCCCAAAAATTCTTACATTTCTCAGGGCCAGAGGGCCGAGGAACCGCGCTCTGCGGCCCCGCGCTGACAAGGAGGATCTCGCTCGGACGACATCTAGGCGACTGCTGCTATCCGCACTGTGCGAGACGGCCCGCCGGGTCTGAGAAGATCCGTTCATGTCGGGAGAGAAGATCCATTCATGTCCCTAACACCCCCAAAGCTTGAGCTGCGAACCCTTCACACAGCTTCATCATCGGGACGAGACAATCCTGACGTGAGAGAACCAAGAACTATGGGTACCATGGTGGTTCCAGGTACCTAGGGCCAGGCATCATGCACAAGTGTCGCCAAACCCGAAGCGCGCGGCCTTAGGCCAGACCGCGTGCGCGCGTGCGCCTCACGTGCGTGCACGCGTGCGCGATGAACGTGAGAGGATGGATTATCATGATGGGCATTGCCCTTACGTACGCGCTGTCCGGCGACGTGTATGAGACCGTGCGCTTGATACCTGACAAGAGTGTGAGGCTGCGCGCATCTGGAGTGTTCTTTCTCCTGCCGACGCTCAGTCTGTTCAGCCTGCTCTCCGAGGTTCCTGCCCTCGTCGATTGCAAGAGAAGCTTGAACCTCTTCGCTCTCTGCTATTACACGAGCAAGGTGCTCGTGAGCTATCTCTACGTGGTGCGCGTTGATTATCTCCTTCGCGGCCCCATGCTCCGCGCCTCGCTTGTGCGGATCCTCACGTTCGTCAAGATCTTTCTTGCGATCAGTTTCCTGCTGAACTCCACGAAGGCGATTTTTATCTACAAGAGCAGCGATGAGCAGGGCGTTTGTATCGCCGACTTCGGCCCTCAGCCTTGGCCCATTCTCGATGACGTCATGTTTGCGATCGCTGATCTGATCACCGTGTCCATGCTCGCATACATCTTCATGAAGCAAACCTCAAGTGCACCAGTAGCCACGGCGCTCAAAGACGAGATAAGCGCCGCCTTTCTCCGTCTCCTGTACATCTCCGTCATTCCTATGGTGACAACCTTTGCCACTGCGGCCCAGTTCCTGACTGACCCATCACTTGATTTCTTCGCTGGCACCGTCGACATGCAAATCAACATTCTTTGCATTTGCACTGCCTATGTCAGGCGCCCATCCGGAGAACGAAGATCGGCGAAAGCCAAGAGATTCTTAGGACCAAGCAACGCAAACTCGAGCAGGCCACCAAGCTCAGCGTCCAGTTCGAAGCAGTTGAACTGATCTTGCGTCCGTCTCTGCGGGACGAGGAAGGCGCGACAAATCCAGAGACCGAAGTCGAGAACTGATTTTGTGTCCGCATTCGCGGCTCAGAGGGCTGCGCGTTCCAGTTCTGAATTCCGTTCGTATCCGGGGCGCAAGGCGGCGCAAGTTTTCTTGACAAAGGCGAACAGAAGTTTATTTCCGGCACAACGCGTCTGCACAGGCAGACGCAATAACGATAACAACGCAGATGCCGTCTTGTCCCAAACGAGGCGCGAGACTGCTGAAGTGTGCGAGATCCGTTCATGCCACGAGCGGTGCGGGCGGGTCGTCCACCTCACAATCAAGGTCTTCTTTTGGGCGGGACATAGCCAAATACAAAGCGCGCGATCTCAGCCGGTCCATGCATGAATCGAAGCTGTGCATGATCGAATTCAGTTTTCGCCCGGAGTTCTGTGCTAGACTGCGCAGCATTATTATGCTGAAGTGCGCGAGATCCGTTCATGACCTCGGGTCCGGTCCGGGCAGGTCATCCACATAGCCAAATACAAAGCGCGCGATCTCAGCCGCGCCGCGCCGCGCCGCGCGCGCGCGCGCGCGCGCGCGCGTTTGTACGCGGACGTGCGCGTGCGCGTGCGCGCAAGCGTGATGAATTTAAGGGGATGGATCCTCGCAATGGGCGTGGCCATCATGTGCGCGCTGGCCAGCGACGTGTACGCGACGGCGCGCTTGATACCCAACGCGAGCGTGAGGCTCCGCGCGTCTGTAGTTCTCCTCCTCCTGCCGACGCTCAGCCTGGTCTCTCTGCTCTCCGAACTGCCTGGCCTCATCAATTGCAAGATCATTGTGAACACCAACGCTCTGTCTTATTACACGAGCAAAGTTCTCGTGAGCTACCTCTACGTGGTACGCGTTGACTATCTCCTGCGCGGTCCCATGCTCCGCGCCTCGCTCGTGCGGATCCTCGCTTCAGTCAAGATCTTTCTTGTGGTCAGCTTCTTGCTGAACGCCTCGAAGGCACTCTTCATTTACAGGAGCACTGACGTCGATGGGTCGTGTGTCGCCGACTTCGGCCCTCAACCTTGGCCTATTCTCGACGACATCATGTTTGTGGCCGCCGATGTGATCACCGTGTGCATGCTCGCCTACATCTTCATGAGTCAGATCTCAATGGTCCCCACATCGTTCAAAGAGGAGATGCGCGCCGTCCTTGCTCGGCTCCTGACCATCTCCATCATTGCAATGTTGATGACTTTTGCCACTACGGCCCAGTTCCTTACAGAACCGGCAACTGGTTTCTTCGTTGGTACCATCGACATGCAAGTCAACATCATTTGCATTTACATCGCCTATGCCAGACGCCCATCGGGAGGACGGAATTGGACGACAGACAAAAGAAGTTTTGGACAGCGAATCTCAAGTGAAGGCGGCTGAGTAACAGACTCGCTGTCAAGCTCGGAACATCTATAACGAGAACAAGTGATGAGGGCACAATTCTCAGTGAGCTGGTGAAGATGGCTAGACCTAAGAAACGCAACAAAGCCCCGCCCCCGCGCAGGCCGAGGCGGCCAGGCGAGGAACGGGATGAAAAGCTGAAAACTTGATTGCCTGGTCGAGCGGTGTTGCGAGTCTCCCGATGCAGCGGGACGAGGCCTAAGCGGTGGATGCTGCCGAGGACTGTCGTACAGGGTACGTGCGCCTTCGTTGGCGCTGAGCTGATCGGGGAGCAGCTCGTCGATCGACGCAATCAGGCGTTGGGCGCCTTCTCTGCAGCGTGCGAAGCCTTCGCTGGTCGAGCGGAGTCTCGGAGAGCTTATGCCGCTTGCCCGGAGTCGCTCTGGAGTCGTCCGGGCGGGGCGCGTCACACGAGCCTTCCGACGGGTCGGGCATCCAGCCGTCGCTCTTGTCAATCTTTCGCCCTTGGGCCCTGTCGCTCGCCATCCCTTGATGAACGAACAGATCTGGCGTTGCACACATTTCCGTCTTCGAAGGTGCGACTCCACAGGCATGCCGCCGCAAGTCCTTCGCGCCCACCATAGCGCACCCGTCACGGTCCCTGTCCTTCCACCTTTCGCTTCAGATCCTCCTTCTGCTGCCTTCGCTGGAGCAGTCTAGCATAACAAACGTCTGTGTCGCCTCGGGCGCACAAGAAGACAGCCCCATTCCTTTATACTTTTCGGCACTGGCGAAGCAGCTACAGCGTTCACCGCCTCAAAGGGGCCTGGAAGGGGAAAAAAAGGCGGGCACCACTTCATGTTGATCGTCAGATTGTCTTACTTACTGTCATCCGCTGTTGTTCAGCTATACATGCTTGCCAATGCCTGTATCGTTGGAGTCTTGGTGCGGCCCAGCATCATCTATAAGGCTTGCGTTGCGCGGGATGCGCAACGCGAGCACGGCCCACAGCCCCTCTCGGTCCACGAGGGAGCTCCCGACCGTGCGGAGGTGCAAAAAGGGCCAGAGGAGCGCGAGTGCAATGAAAACATGCCAGAACCCGTGGAGCACCGAGTCGAGAGCGTTCCCCAGGCATCGGCGCTGGATCTCTTCCGGAGCCCACACGAGAATTGCGAGTATGAAACTGCCCATGCCGGCGAGGATGAACGGCAGGCCGTAATTGGGCCGAAGCTTCCGGCCAAGAACGCTCACCGTAACCCAGAGGGCGACAAGGGCGGCGAGCACGGTAGCCAGCATCGCGCGGAGGAGGGTATCGCCGAATGTAGTTGGGTTGAACACCGCAAAGACGACGACGGCCACGAGCCAAACCAGCACAAAGGGCAGCGAGATGTAGAACTTCGTCCTCGCGTGCAGGTTGCCAGTCACGAGCAGAATACCACCTGCGCCCAAAAAAAGGAAACTGAGGATGCCGATGAAGATGCTGTGCGTGTCCGCGAACCAGCCAAAGGCGTTGTCGCTGCCTGCGGCGTGGAAGACGAAGCTGCCGACGCCGACCCAGATAGTCGAGAGGCCGAACATGACGTGAAAAGGCCAGGGCAGGCGCACCAAGCTCTCCCGCTCCGGCGTCGCAAAGCGTGCATCCCAGAGCGCGGCGAAGAGCGCGTACGTACCCACGTACACGAAAACGACGTTCGACATGCTGTTGAAGGGCTCCTGCAGAAAGGCGTCCGGGTCTTCCCGCTCGCAGCGGTCCTCATCGGGGTCGCGGTCCTGGGGCCACAGGCCCGCCGCTGGCAGCGTTGCGTTTACGATCAGCGGCACCGCCAGAACCACCACGCACAGCAGCACGTACGCCAGCCCGAGGCCCCATGCCTGCAAAAAGGCCTGCCGCGGCTGCTCTTCTTCACGCGCCGCGCTGCTCATGGCGAGCGGCGCGGCCGCCGCCACGCGAAGCAGCGGGTGGAGCGAGCGGCCGCCTCGCCGTGGACACGCAGGCGGCCGAGGTCTGCTGCAGCCGACTCGGGCTCGGAGCGCTCATGTTCAGCTCGGCGTGCAGAAGAGACACGGCGTGCCGCGAAGTACAGGCCAGGCCGTCCTCGCTCGCGCCCGTGCGCACGAATTTGCGTTGCGCAACCTTGTCATGTCCCGAGATCGAGGCGTCTCAGGCAGGCTGTGGGCGCGGCTCGCGGCGGCGCCGAGGAAGAGCGATTCGCAGTTGTCAGTCGACCTGGCCTGTGTTCTTCATCATATGCTGCAAGGTAGACTGCTGCGTCTCGCACAGCTGCATGAGCTCTTGGAAGCCGAGGCCGGAGGTGCCATTGGGGATGGCGCCTGCGGTCGCCTTCGGGGCGGCAGGCGCCTTGCTACGCGGCGCTGCTGCTTTGGTGGGGCTTGCGACAGGCGCGAGCTTGGAGAGCTTGGCGAGTTCTAGCGAGATGGCCTTCTTCGCAATAAGGGTCGCCTTGCAGTCGGGCAGGCGCGCCAGGTCGCGCTCGAGGAAGGTTTTGCGGAGCGCCGCAGCGAAGTCCGCCGGCGCCGGGTCGGTGCGGTCGGTGTTGCGCCAGCGCGCAACCTGGTTTGCGAAGCGCTTGAGCAGCGCTTCGACGGCCTTGTTCGGGTCCGTCGCGGTGGTCTCACTGCTGACCTGCTGCCAGCCGGCGCTGGCGAGCGCGCTCTGCCTTGGCGCCGGCGCCTGCGGGCCGAAGCTGCGCGTCAGGTCCTCGGACCGCGCGTCGGTCGCGCCCGGCGCCCTTACCGCGCCCTTACGTGTCGTCAATGACGGCGGCGCCATTGCAGGCGGTGGTGCCAGCGCAGGCGCAGGCGGGAGGGTTGTCGCAGGCGAGCGTGCCGTCGCAGGCGACAGCGCCATCGCACTGCCTCGCCGCCGTTGCCGGATGAGCCTAGCGCGCTGCCTCGCGCGCTGCATGTCAGCCAAGCACGACTGCACGAGCTCATACGCGGGCGCCTGCACCTGCTGCTGCTGCTGCAGAGGATGCCGATCCAGCGGCATCATGCTGGTGCTGCTGGTGCTGCCAGCTCGCCTGCAAGGCTCTGGCCGGCGCCTCGCCCGCGCGCGCGCTCCGAGCGCTCGCTGGCCCGCGCGCAGCAAGGCTCGCAGCGCACTGGCGCGCCGGCACGCCGCCGAGCCGACCGTGACGTGCTTCGAATGCACGTGCCAGAGTCCGGCCGGATCGTGGGTTCTCCGGCATAGTTGTTGTGTTCTAGCAACCCGCAGGTTACCGGACACCCGGATACTGCTTCTCAGGTCCGGGGCCGCGCGCGCGTGGCGCATCAGATCAGTGACGGCCTCGGCCGCGATGGCGCGGGCCGCCGCCGCAGCCGCCGCGGCGCTCGGCGGCAGCCGCCGCCGCCGCGCCGACGACTCGGAGTCGCGGCCCATTCTGGCCGCGCCGGCTTGGTCCGCGCCGGCAGGACCTGGCAGCCAGAGGGCGCCAAGAACCCGTGCGCAGACCGCCGCCGCTGCCCATGCCGCGCCAGCCGGCGCAGCGCATGCGCCAGCTGGCGAAGGCGCACAGCAGCGACGGCAGCCCGTCCAGCAGGAGCAGCGCCTGGCCACGGCCTCGAGCGAAAAGAGGAGGCCGCGCAAGACGTACTCGTGCGGTCTCCTGCCGCAAAAACGCGAGCAGCCGCGCCGTGCGCGGCAGCGCCAGGTGACCCAGGTGCTCGACCTGTGCGACATGGCGGGCCGCCGAAAGGCCGGCGAGAGCAACCGGCCGCCCTCCGCGCTGGCCATGGACGGTGACTTGGGGGCCAGACCCCAGACGGCACCAGCTCGATCCGCAGCGACGCAAGCGCGCCCCGCGGGCATGGACTTGGACTCCTTTCTTCGCCCGCAAGCCAGCCTCTCGCGCGGCTATGTGCCCATGTCGGCCACCTTGCAGCACTCGCGCTATCCTCTGAGCGAGCGCGCCGGGGCTTCAATTCGGCCGGCCGTCGTGGAGCAGACTTTGGAAGACATCACCTTTCGTGGGCCGCCGCTCTGCCTCAAGTGCGGCGAGCTTGCCGACAAGGAGATGGACAGGTACCGGCGCGTGCGCGCCATCGGTTTCAAGGCCATTTTTGGTCGTGCGCACCGAAGGTACGAGTCGCTGGCGCACGACATGCTGCTGCGCACGGTCTGCACGGCTTGGAAGATCTTCGCGCGCGGCGAGAAAACCAAGCGAAGGCAGGCCGACAAGCTCTTGGCCCTCAAGAACGAGGTTTGGCTGCGCGAGGCCTACGCTCGTTGGGCCGGCGAGGCGCGGCGGCGCGGTGTCCGTCGTCTGCAGCGCGCTCTGGAGGAAGCCCAAGCCCGGCTCGCCGACGTAGCCCCGACGGCGGTCAAGATGGAGCCAGCATCTTCGGAGCCCGCACAGTCGGAAGTGGTACCAACATCTTTGGCGCCAGCACTCCCGGGCCCCGCTCAAGGAACTGTACCTTAGTTTGTAAACAGCCACAGAGAGACAAGTTGGCTTTTGTTCACCCTGGGCGCTCCAAAGAAATGGTCTTGTCCTTGCCCTTGATGTCCCAGGCGCCGTTGACGTGGAATTCCTTGCGCTTGATGGCCGGAAGTCACGTTGGGCTCGCAGCGACCGGGGCTCACGTTCTTGATTGATGAGGGATCGATCGCGCTGACAACATCTTCACCGTTATAGTCAAGTGACCTTTGTGGCCTTCTTGGCCTTCTTGGCCTTCTTGGCCGAGGCCTTCTTTTTGGCGCCCCCAGCCGTGGCATAGGCCGGCTTGAGGTCGTCGCCGTCGAACCACTCGGCGGTGAGCGCGTCCAGGAGGCCGTCACATTGGGTCTGCATGTAGTCCTCGAGCGCGCCGGGCTCGTCCAGGTCGCGCGTCTCGCCCTGCATGCGTGCAAGAATGTTGAGGTTGACGATGAGGCCGCCGCGCAGGTGCGGAGGGACGGTCTTGAGCGCCGACACGCCCTTGCCCGAGAGGCGCGTAGGTGGCGCGGCACGCAAAGCGTCGAGCGCCTCCTGCACAATGGGCGCGGCGGCGCGGCTCACCTCCGAGCCGTGGCGAAGCATGGCCAGGACAACCTCGTGCGCGTAGTGCGTGGGCTCCTTGGCAAGACGCAGGACCTCCCAGACGGCGCGCAGATGGCGAAAGCGCACCTCGGGCGAGACCGCCGCGGTCGTGGGCGGGAGGCGCTGGCCGAAGAGGGCGTCGAGCGGCGTGGGCGGCGTGCGGTCGGCATCCTGGATGACGCGGAGGCTCTCGTACGCGGAGAGCAAGTACTGGCCGGCGTCACGCAACGCGTTGGACGAGGACAGACCCTGACAGGCGCGGTCCATGGCCTCCTCCGGCACGGAGGTGCCGCTGCCCGCGGCGGCGTCGGCCTCCCACTGCTCGTGGTTGACGAAGCGCGTCGCGTAAAGCGCGACGGCGAGGAAGCAGCCGAGGAGCTCTTCAGGGCTGAGCGCCGGCGCCTCGGGCATGGCCCCGTTGACAACGCCGAGGAAGCGCTCCTTGTCAAAGACGTCGATCGGCGGCAGGTAGTGCGCCACGCCGGCGGAGTCCTGGCCGCCGAACATACCGGTGGCAAGCGAGGTGGTCTCCCCCGCGACGTTGTGGACAAAGCGCTTCCGGAAGCAGAGCGCAAAGAAGCTGATGAGCTTGGCGTTGCCATACTTGGCGAGCTTGACAATCTCCGTGAGCTTGCGCGAGCCGGCCACCTTGGCCTTGAGGTTGTCGAGCGCGAAGGGCAGGACCTGCCAGAACACTGGGTGGATGCGGAAGTCGAGCTTGGCCGCGAAGCGGAAGGCGCGCACGATGCGCAGCGGGTCGTCGCGCAGCACCTTGACCCACCAAAGGTGCTGCGGCGAGTCCGCCTCGAGGCCGACGACCTCGGCCAGGCGTAGGTCGTCCTCGTCGCGCAGCACCACGCCGCGATCCACGGCGGCCGGGTGCGGCGCGCGCAGCACGCCATGGCGCAGATCATCCAGGCCACCGTAAAAGTCCCAGAGTGTCCATTGCAGGCCGTCGGCGTCGCGCTGGGACTCCGGGTCGCGAACCTGCAGCAGCATGGCGCCGATACTCAGGTCGCGGCGCAGCGCGTCCTGCGCCGGCGTACCGCGCTGGTCGCGCGTTGGGATCCGGTTGTTGGTCTCGTCGTAGCTCTCCTCGCCGATGGTGGGCATGACGTCCACGTCCAGCGGCGCCTCGTCGTCGTCCGTGCCGAAGACCGCCTTGGCTGTGTCCAGGTTCTTGTCCTTGGACACGTCGCCCTGGATGTCCACGGACTTGAAGGTGCGCACGCCGTAGCGGCGTGCGACCTCGTCGGCGCCCAGCGACTCGATGAAGGCGGGCATGTCGCTTAGGATGGACCCCACCGTCACGTCCTCGGCGCAATCCGCCAGGCAGAGGCTCAGGTCCAGATCATCTGGCTCTTTGTTGAGCAGCAGGTCGCGCACGTAGCCGCCGTTGATGTACACGCCGTCCACTGGCAGCTCGCGCCACCGCAGGTAGTCCAGGAAGAAGCACAGGACGCGCTTCTCGCGCTGCGGCACCTTGGCCACGAGCTCCGCGGGCAGCGCCTGCCCGTGCGTCGCTAGCGAGTCGTTCGCTGGCGCAGGCGAGGCGACAGCATCCGTCGGCGCGGGCGATTCGTGTGGCGCAGGCGCAGGCGCAGGCGCAGGCTCAGGCGCAGGCGCAGGCGGTGTGGCGGCGGCACTTGGATGCTCATGCTCTCGGCGGCGTCCGCCACCACCAAGCTGCGTGGCGCGGCGCGCGCAGGCGGCCAGGGCCAGCGCGGCGGCCAGCGCAAAGCCTGCGCTGGCCGCCCCGCTCGGCGCCGGCTGCGACGCCATGTGCACGCGCGGACGGGCGCGGGACTCTGGTTTGCGGTCTACGCGGTGCGGCGGCCGCGTCCGCGAGGATGCAAAAGCACTGCCTGCCCAGCAAACAAAAACGCGAAGTCAAGATCACTGACACGGCGCAGCGCAGCCCTGGTGACGGCAGGCCGGCTGAGAGCCCGGCCAAGCACATTGCAGTCGTCGAGTAAGACAAGAGATTGGTACAATAGGATCATGGCCGCGTTGGTCACTGGTCAGGTCACGGGGGCAGCTCTGGCAGGGTCCTCTTTGACGATGGCGTCCTCGTGCGCCGCCGGTGCGAAGAAGCGGCCGCCCATGCAGGCGCTGCGGATTGGGTCCGGCACGTGGTGCACGGAAAAGGAGGGCCCTAGGTCGGCGGCAAGGCGCTGCGCAAAGTTGGGAAAGAGCGTGGAGCCGCCGGCGAGGAGGACGTTCTGGCGCAGCGCGGCGCGCAGGGCGCGTGGACAGAGGTCTACGACGTCCTGCACGACCTGGACGAGGCCGGCCTGGCGCATGCCAATGTCGCTGGGCGTGAAGATGAGCTCCGGCACCATGAAGCACTCGCTACGAAGCACGATGGTCTGCGCCTGTACCCGGAGCAGGTCCTCCTGCGTGGAGGTGGACGGCAGGAGGTAGCCGCGCGTGGTGGTGGCAAAGTCCGGCAAGACGTAGCGGCGCGTGTAGTGCGCCTCGAGCGCGCGGCGGTCTGTGACAGCCATGCGGTCCCGGACGCCCAAGCCCGGCTGGCGGTCCAGGCGCGCCAGCTCCGCGAGGTCGTGGTCCACCTGCATGGACACGTAGCAGACGTCCTCCTTCATTTGCTCGACGATGGCGGTCTCGTCCTGCAAGTTGATTTGGCCGTACGAGACGAGCTCCCGCAGGTAGTTGGTGAGCAGCTTGCCGCCCACATCGATGCGGCGCACGCCCGCCTCGAAGACCTGGCCGTCGATGAGCGGCACCACGTGTGTGAAGGAGTAGCCGGCGTCCACCACGACGCAGAACGGGCCCGCGCTCGCGTCGCGCGCCGCCAGCTGCGCCGGGTGCGCGTAGATGACGCGCGGGATGCCCAGGTGCGTGCGCAGCAGCGCCTCCACGGCGGCCTCGACCTCGCGGGGCGTGAAGCTCGGTCGCGACAGCACCACGCCTGCCACGCCTGAGCCGCCCGCCGCGCCCAGCCGCTCCAGCACCTGCTCCCAGACCTGCTGCTGGCAGTCCACGTTGGTCACGTACCCGCGCTCTAACGCTCGCGTGAACACCAGCCGCCGGCCGCCGTTGTCGCCCAGCGCGGCGGCCTCCGTCTGCACGCCCACCAGCGCCTCCTGCCCTGCCGCCTCCTTGCGCGCCCGGGCCGTGCAGTTGGGCGTCAGCGAGACCACCACGCCTGCTGCGCGCCGCGTCGCCGCCGCCGCGAGCTCGTCCTTGGACGCGGCCGGCGATGCTGCGGCCAAGGGCGGGGATGCCGCCGTCGCCGCTGCCGCCACGGGCGCCGCTGCCACGGGCGCCGCTGCCACGGGCGCCGCGCCGGCGGCGGCCTCTGCCACGCCGGCGCGCAGCGAGTGCGCGAACCCGGCCTTGACGTGCGCCCCGCCGTTGTCCAGCACGACCCACATCCTGCTGGTTGGTGTTCTGCATCTTCTTCTCTTCCCTGACAACAAGGTCACCTTCAAGTTGTCCGCCAAGTTGACCAGGCTCGAGGCCGGCGGCCCTGGCGGAAGGAGGAATCGCTGGCGGCCGTGGCGACCGCGTTGCGACCGCCGACCGCAGGAAAGATCATGCATGGCTGCGAGCGTCAAGCTGCAAGCTGTGAATCTATTCCGAGTCGAGCCTCGGATCTCGAATACAGGAAAACAAGCAGGCAAGCAAGCAAAAGCAACCAAGCGCCAGTGCGCCCAGCGCCTGCGCCTATTAGGCGCGAGAGCCCCGCCCGACTCGGACGCGCCAAGTGCGAGCACCATCCTTATTTCCGAGACATCTGCCTCCTCTCCTCTCCATCCAAGCTCGGCAAGCCGCCCGCATCCAGTCCGCCATCGCGTCCCGTCGCTGCCCTCCCTCCCCTCCCTCCCATTGCCCTCCTCTCCCGCGCCCGCCGCTGCGCCCTTGGCCCTGCCTGCTCCCCTTCTCCGGCGCCAGCCACCATACGACGCCCGCCGCGGTCGCCGGCGTCGGGCCGGGCGCCGGGCTGGTCCCGCTCGCCTCCCCCGCGCAGAGCGGCGCGCCGGAGCACCGCACGGCGGCGCGCGGCGTGCCTGCAGTGCGCCTGCAGGCGCAGCCGAGCGCCGTCGCGCGCGGCGCGCGGCATTTCGTGCGCGGCGGTGGTGATGGTCACGGCGTCCTCCACGGCGCGCACCGTGGCAGCGCGCACGCCGCCGGCGCGCCCGCCGGGCTCGGCTGGCGTGGGCGCGCGTGGGCGGCGCGGCGCGGCGCGGCAGCTCGGGTCACCGGTCCTGCCGGTGGCGCGTCCCGTCGGCCGGCGCGCCATCACCGCGAGAGCGCGCACCAGCAGCAGCAGGGGCAGGCGCAGCAGCTCGGGCGTGGTGGCGGTGATGGCGGCCTCGGGCGCCACCTCGCGCACGTACGCCGCGAGGCCGGGCGGGGCCGGGCCGCGGCGCGGCGCGGCGCGGCGCGGCGGCGAGCGCGCGGCTCGGAGCGGGCTCCGGCTGCCCGGCGGCGGTGGCGCGGGTCGCGCTGCGAGGAAGGCTTCCTGCAGTGGCGGCGGCAGCGGCCAGGCGCCGCGGGCGGTGACGTGACGGTGCCGCGGATGGTTTGAACTGCCAGCCGTGACCGCGCCGGCGCCGCGCCCGGTGGCGGCAGCGCACACGTCAGGTGCGCGCGTTCTCCGCGGGCGGCGCGCGGCGCGCGGCAGGCCGGCCGCGAGGGGCCGCGGCGCGCCGCGGCCGCGGCCGGCGGCGCGGGCGGGCCGCGCGCGGCCGCGAGACCGCGCGCCGCGGCGGCCGCGGCGCGCTGGGAGCGGGCGGCGGGCCAGGCCTCCGGCGCGCCGGGATGCGCCGCCACTGGCCGCCCCGCCGCGGATAGACGCGGATATCCGCGACTTGGCGTGATATCCTCGCCCCGCCTGCGCGAGGAAAAGACGCATCGCGCAGGATATCACGGGCCAGCGCGGCCGAGCCGGCCCGCCGCGCGCGCGGCGGGACCCATTGCGCGGCCGGGCCCCTCCCCGCGGCACTGGGCGTCACGGGCGGCGCGGGAGAGGGCCGCGGCCGGAAACGGACGCCAGAGGGGGCCGGGGGGCTGCGGGAGGCGGCGCCAGGCCGGAGGAGGGGAGGGAAATCCTCGCTGAAAGGAGACGCGGCGGCGCGCGAGGAAAGCGGGCGCGCCGGGAGGGGCCGCGCGGGCGGCGGAGGGGGCGGCGGATCCCCAGTGGGCGCCGAGCGCCGCGCCACTGGGCGGGGGGGCGGCCAGGTTCCGCCGAGGCGGCCCAAAGGCGAGCAGAGGCAGCAGACCCGAAGAAGCCACGCCCGCCGCGCCGCCCGCCCGGTCGGCCGCTTGGAGGCTGCGCCGCGGCCGGCGCGCGAGGCTGCGCACGCCCGCGAGCGAGCGCGCGGCGCGCCCGCGGGGCCCGGCCGGCTGCACGCGCCGAGCGCGCTCGGCGCCCGGCGGGCGTTGAGAGCCGAGGGCGGCTCGCCCCGCTCGGCCCAGCCTCGGGGCGCGTTTCCCCTTTCCACCGCTTTCGGCCCGCATCCGCGGCAGACGGGGGCCGGAGGGGCCTTTTGGAGGCGCACGTTGCCGCCTGCTCGGCCTGCCGCGCGGCCGCCCGCCCGCCGCAGTCGCCCGTCGGCTCGGCTCGCCCGCGCGCCCGCGCGCGCGCGCCCGAGGCCGTGGCGACCCGGCGGTGCCCCGCGCGAGAGAACGCCCCGCGCCGCGCGCACGCCGGCGGCGCCGCACGCACCGGTGCGTGCCGCCGCGCCCCGGTCGTGTGCGCCGGAGGGCCGGTCACGGAGCGCAGTGGCGGGCTCGGGCTCGCGCGCGGGTGCGGGTGCGTGCGCGTGCGCGAGGGGAGGAGCAGGGGCGAGCGCGAAGACTCGCCACGCCGTGGCCGGCGTTGCGTGGTGTGGTGTGGCGGCGGCCTGCTCGTGCGCCTGCAGTGAGCGCCTGCAGCGAAAATGAGCACGACCGTAGCGCCCGCAGGCGACGACTTGGGCGTGCGCATGGAGACGGACGAGCAGGAGCAGGAGCGCCAGCAGCAGCCGCGGGGGCAGCCGCAGGACGCCACTGACGACGCCGTAAACCCAGCCCCGATCGAGGACGACGGGCAGCAGCACCAGGAGCACCAGGGGCTCCATGATCCGATCGAGCCAGAGGCCGTTTCGCTGCAGCCGCCCGAGCTGCGCGGCCTCGACGACGACGACGACAACAACAACAACAACAACAACAACAATGAGGGCGCCGCGCCGGAGCCACCTTTCCGGGGAGCCAGCGACAACCAGCAAGAGCAGCAGCAGCAAGAGCAAGAGCAAGACATTTTGATGGGCCAGGGCGAGGCGTCCGCCAAGGAGGACGAGGGCAGCGACGCGGCCGCCAAGGACGCGCCCGGCCCTCCGGCTGGCACTCCAAACCGGAGGGCACCCCCGCGCAGCAACGAGGAGTCCGCCTTCGAGCCCCACAGCAGCGGGGACAGCAAGGTGGATGACTTCGGCGCCGGCGCCGGGTCGCCAACGATGGGCCCGTACCACGCGGCGGCCCTGCTGAGCAGCTTCGTCGGGTCGCCCGCCGGGAACTCACTCGCCGGGAGTGATGGCCTGGCGTCGCCGGCCGGCGGCGCCTTTCTGCCGGGCTTCCTCTATCCGGGCGCCGGCGGGCTCGCCTCGCTTACCGACGCGCTCAACATGGGCAACGCCCTATACGGCTCCCTCATCCTGCAGCAGCTGCAGAACGGCGGCTACAACCAGCAGTCGCTGGCCGAGCACCAGATGGACGCGGCGCGCAAGGTGGAGGCGGCCGGCGGAGGCGAGGCGCCGCCGCGGTCAGGCGGCAAGTCCAAGGCTCGCAAGCGAACGGCCTCGGGCGCGCCCAAGGATGACATGGCGCGCAGCCCCACCGAGAGCAGCGGTGCCGGCGCCTCTGGCGCGCCCTCGCCGCCTGGCGAAGCCGGCAGCATCGTCACGAGCAACGCGCGCCGCCGCTCGCGCCACAAGTCATCCATGTATCGCGGCGTCTCCCGGTGCGCCAAGGACGGCCGCTGGCAGGCGCGCATTCGCGTCGGCCGCGAGGTCAAGTACCTCGGCCGCTTCAAGACCGAGGTGGAGGCCGCGCGTCGCTACGATGTCGCCGCCAAGGCTTATCACCAGGCGCGTGCCGTCCTCAACTTCAAGGACAACAACTACGACGCCGAGGACAGCGCTGTAAGTCTCACGGCCTTTCACAACGCCGGATCCGGCGGGAACTCACAGCATGGTAATGACGGTGACGAGGACGGCCAGGCCAACAACGAGGACGGCGAGGAGGGTCAGCCCAAAAAGCGCAGCCGTCACGGGAGCACCGCCTCGGACCCGCAAGAGCCCGTTGGCGCCACGTCGCGCCGCAATTCGGTGCAGCCCGAGAACGAGGCCTTTTCCGGCGCATCGCCAGAGGCCTACTCGAACCTGCTCGAGCAGTACAAGACGCAGCTTTCCAGCTACAATGCTCGTCTTGACGGCGTGGCCACCACCCCGCTCGGCGGCTCCGTCCGCCCCAACCCTGGCTTCGGCCGCGCCTCCACGCCCACAGGTCTGCCTCTGGACACCAATGCGGCCGTCGCTGCATTCACCAGTCCGGAGCCCGTGCCGCCGCTCGACCCGGCTCCAGAGCCCGCCGCCGCCGCCGTTCAGGACTCCGCTGTCCCGGAGCCCCTTGCGGTCGCCGATAAGCCTGCTGATGACAAACCTGCGGACGACAACAAGCCTGCCGACGACGGCAAGCCTGCCGACGACAACAAGCCTGCCGACGACAACAAGCCTGCCGACGACGGCAAGCCTGCCGACGACAACAAGCCTGCCGACACCGACAAGCCTGCCGACGACGACAAGCCTGCCGACGACAACGAGCCTGCCGACGACGACAAGCCTGCTGAAGCTGCCCCCATGCAGGACGTGCCGACCGAAAATCTGGCGGTTCAGGAGCCGGCAACCGGTCTGGCCGCTGCTGCGGATGTCCTGCCCATGCCCTCTGCTGTGTCGGGCACAGATCAAGACGGCGTCGCTAACGAAGTGGGCGGCGAGGCCATGGTGATCGATAGCGAGCCCAAGGACGATGCTGCTCTCTAAGTTTGAGCAGAGAATTCAAGCGGGCGGAGACAGTCAAGTTTCGAGGAGATGGATGCCCGCCGTGATGCTTCTGAGAGAAGCGCCATCCATGGCACCTCTTCCTCTCGCTTTAGAGAGGCCCCTTCTCTTGTTCTCCCTCGCTTCAGCCTCTCTCGCAAATTGCTCGGCCATGCACTGATCTCACGCCGTGGAGAAAGTCCACAAAACGCACACATTCACATAAGTAGAAAGAACTTAGCGCGCGCTGCGCCGTCAAATCCATGTTGAGACGATAGATTGATACAAATAGAGACACCCACGCTTCTCTCACGTCAAATCCCTGTTGAGACGATAGATTGATACAAATAGAGACACCCACGCTTCTCTCACGTCAAATCCATGTTGAGACGATAGATTGATACAAATAGAGACACCCATGCTTCTCTCACGCGTCCGCAAGCAGGCCGCGACGGACCACGATGCGCGACTCACGGCTTGAAAAGGACTTCAAAAGGCTCGAGAAGGCGTCCGGCTTCGAGCAGGTCTCCGCGCACTGGACCCCATTGACCGAAAAAATAACGTCTTTCTCGCGCAGCCCAAGCGCGTGTGCTTCCGACTGCTCGTTGCACGCTAGAACGAAGAGAGCGCCCCCGGAATTTGTGTCGTGCGTGCTTGCCAGGGTCGCGCCATAGCAGAACTTGCGCGCCGGCGGCAGCGACAGACGGACCAAGTACGAGGTCAGATGCTCCGGTTCGGCAAACTCCGTCACGTCCTCCGACACACCGTGCAGCGAAGGGTGATCGCCGTAGTGCGACAGAAGGTACGGCGGAGGTAGGTCCAGCGGCTCGAGCGTCATGTCAACGGCCTCCACTTCTCCCGAAGCCGCTGCCGCAGACTCTTCTCGAGCGAATGGGAGCCTTGGCCTCTCACGCGCGTCTCTCCGCGCCTCCGATCGGCGCGGGCGCTTTACGCGACGCATCGCCTCAGGCGACACCTTGTCCTCCCGGTCCTCCTCCACCTCCTCTCCCTCCTCCTCCTCCTCGTCCTCCTTCTCCTCCTCCGCATCCGCCTCCTCCACGGCGGCGGGCTGGCCGTGTCGCGCGGGCGCCGTGCCGCGCCGCTCAACATGCGTAGTCGCCGTTGGCCCCCGCACGCTAGCAATCAAATTCTGCAGGAGAAGCACCACGGGAGCTTCCACGGGGACCATGGCTCGGCACGTTGGGCATTCTGCTCTGGGAGGCGACGCAGCACCCTGCGCCGCGGCAGCTGCGCTCTGGTTTTGCGTCTGACGGTCAACCCAGTCCAACCAGCACTGTTTACAGAATGTGTGTGAGCACTCGAGCAGGATGGGCTGCTGCATAAGCTCCAGGCAAAGACTGCATTCCAGCATTTGTGCGAACTCCTTGCTCACCACACCAGTCGTGCTCGGAACGGTCCCCGTCGCGGGCTGCCGCACCGCAGCCTTGCTGGCGCTGCTGCTCCTGGTGCTGCTATTGCTGCTCCTGTTGCTGCTACTGCTGGTGCTGCTGGTGCTGCAGCTACTACTGGCACGGCTCGGGGCTCTGGCGCGCCGCGACCCCGCTTCACCCGGGCCCTTGTTCGATTTCTCGGACGGTGGCGTGACCTGCTTGCACCATCTGAGAGGCGCGGACCGCGCCCTGGGCCGCTGTGTCTCGCTGCATTGCCACCTTGGCGGAAACGCCAGCACTCGGCCGCCCGCCGACACCTCCAGCACCTGGTATGTGAAGGGATGCGAGGCGACCAGGTCCTGGAACGCCGACTCATACGTTGAGCTCGCAATATGCAGCTCCGGGCCAGCGAATGTAACGCAGTCGCCAAACCTCAGCTGCATGGGCGTCTGTCTGTGCATGAGCCGCCCGTTCACGTGCATCCCGTTCGACTTGTTCAGGTCCTCGATCAGAAGCATCCCCATCTGCGTCTCATACATGCGTGCATGCCGCGCCGCGATGTTCTCGAGATTCAGCCTCAGCCCGCACGCCTCGCCCCTGCCCACGAGCAGCTCCCCGCCGCGCTGCACGAGCACCTCGTCCGGCGTGCCGGCCGGCGCCTCGCTCGTGGACACGCGCCGCAGCGCCCAGCCGCCGCCCGCGCCCGCCATGCCGCCGCTCGCTGCGTTGCGGCTGCTGGCGCCGCCGCCGCCGCCGCTGCTGCTGGCGCCGCCGCCGCCGCCGCCGCCGCCGCCGCGCAGCAGCCGCGCAGCAGCCGCGCGAACGGGCCCGGCTTTGGAGCTTTGCGCGAGTTCATGTCCATGCGGGACGAAGCGAGCTGGGCGACGTCGCCAGGAACTTCGGGCGCGCTCCCGGACGAGGTGAAGCGCTCCTCGCGCTACGTGCAGGGCGTGCCGAGACATGCCTTCCCGTGTTCTTGAAGAAGGTCGAGCTGCGGTCATCTTCGGCGTCGTCTACGGCATTGTCATTGTCGGCAGCGCGGTTCCTGACTGACGAGCAGCAACACCACGTGCTTGCTGGCAGGTGGTGCCCAGCCTAGCAGCCTTTGCTTGCGCCCGACGACGACGTGCTCCTCTAGAGTCATCTCGCTCCGCAGCCCGTGTTCCATCTCGCGCGGCACATGGTCGTGCTCATGGTCGTGGTCGTGCTCGTGCTCGTGTTTGTGCTCATGAAGGAGCCCATCGTCGACCCGGCTCAAGCTGACGCCTCGCAGCCGTGCGTGCAGGCCGGAATTGAGCGGCGGACGAGCTCCGGCCTCGCCTGCGCGGCCTCGGCTCGCTCTTCGCGGCGCGGCGCGGCGCGGCGCGGCTCGTACGACGGGTGGACGGCGGCGTGGTCGCGCTCCGCCTCGGGCGCCTCTTGCCAAGCCCTCGCGCCGTGTCGCGCCGCGCCGCCGAGCAAACCCGCTCGGCGAGCGCGCGCGCGGCGGCGAGGGCGGCGGCGGCGGCGGCGCGCGCGGCGGCGGCAGCGCGCGCGGCAGGCGCCGCTCCCGGCGGCGGCGAGCGAGCGAGCCCGCGAAGGGCGGCGGCGGCGGCGGCGGCGGCGGCGGGCGGTTGCGGCGGCGTAGGATGGGCGACGAGGAGGAGCTGCTCATGATCAGGTCGCTGCTGGAGGCGGAAAGCACGAAGGACTCGAAGCAGATCAGGGCCGCGCAGGACAACCTGCTGAGCACGCTGGAACGCATGGACAGCATGCAGGCGGACGCGACGGACGGGTCGCACTCGGAGGCGACGGGCGCGAGCCACACCAACAGCGAGCTGGAGCGCACGGCGTCGAAGCGCACGACCAAGTCGGGCGCAAGCGTGGGCGGGTCGTCGGCGCTGGGCGCGACGCCGCTGCGGCGCGTGCGGCGGCGGCCAAAGCAGAAGTCCGCCACGCCCGTGTCCCGGCTGCTGCGGCACCACAAGCAGCGGCACCCGGTGATCGTCAGCGAGGAGACCTCGGTGCTGGAGACGGCGTCGAAGCTCTACGCGAAGCGGCAGAGCGCCGCGCTCATCGTGCGCAAGGCAGAAGACGGCTCGGAGACGCTCACGGGCATCTGCTCCGAGGTGGACATTTGCAGGCGGCTCGTGGGCCAGAGCCTGGGCGCCGAGGCCACGCCGGTGCGCGACATCATGACCAAGGACCCGCTCTGGGTGGACCCGGACGAGGACTTTAGCGTCGTGCTGCAGATCATGGTCAAGCACCGCTTCCGGCACCTGCCCGTCGTGCGCGAGCCGGGCGGCCCGGACGCCGACGGGGTCAGCGGCGGCGGCCTGAGCGCGGACGACCAGGCGGCCGGCGCGGAGCCGCGCGCGCGCAACCCGGCCGGGATCTGCGGGCTCGTCGACATTACGCAGTGCCTGTACGACGCCATCCACAAGATCGAGCGCCTGCAGGCGAACCAGACGGAGTTCTTCCAGGCCGTGCAGCGCGCACAAATGTCCGCCTCGTCCGGCGACCTGGTGGATCCGGAGGAGGCCGAGGCGCTGGCGCAGCGCACCCTGCAGGCGCTCATGGCGTCGATCTCGCCCACGGTAGGGACCATCGTGCAGCGCAAGTCGCTGCTCAAGCTGGACGTGAGCTCCTCTGTGCTGGACGCGGCGCTCGCCATGAAGGAGGCGCGCATGACCGCGGTGCTCGTCTTTGAGGGCCTAGGTGTCACCTCGCTGCCGTACTCGCACAAGGAGCTGGACCTGGAGAGCCATCAGAAGTTCGTCGGTATCCTCACCTGCAAGGACGTCATGGCGCGCGTCGTCGCCAAGGGGCTCGACCCGACCATCGCCAAGATCGGCGAGGTCATGACCGGCAACCCGGACACCGTGCGCAAGGACAGCAGCGTGCTGGACGCGCTGCACATTATGCAGACCGAGCGGTACCTGCACCTCCCGGTCGTCGACGTCACGGACACCGACGCCGCCACCGAGCCGGAGTCGGCGGGTGCCAGCCCCTCGGCCGCCTTGCAGGCAGCCGCCGCGGACGGCGCCAGCCCGACGTCCAAGCCGGGCGACGAGCCCACGCGCGTGTGCGGCATCCTCAGCGTGCTGGACTGCGCCGTGCACACCTTCGCGAGCTCGTCCGGCAAGGCCGCGCAGGTGCTCAGCTCCGCGCCGGATCGCCAGTCCTCCAAGGTCTTTTACCCGACGCCCGTGCACGGCAGCAGTGGCGCCTCGCAAGTCTCCGAGTCCGTCCCGTCCGCGCCGCTGTACTCGCACCAGCAGTGGCGCGACCCAGACTCCATCAGCGCCTTTAGCGAAGTGCGCAGCACGCGCAAGAGCGCCGCCGACCCGGTCGACGAGCTCATGGGTGCCACCGAGGCGCAGGACATGGGCCGCCCGCCGTTGCATCCAGCGGCCTCGTCCTCGCAGCGCCTCGAAGTCGCCGACCTTACCGACGCCGCCTCCGCCTCGGTCACGGCGAGCGACAACCTCGTGCTCAAGGTCAAGGACCTCGCCAACGGCAAGGTCTACCGCCTCTCCGACAAGAGCGTCGCCTCGCTGCGCGAGCTCCTTGCGCAGCTCGAGCGCGCCACCGGCCACGACGCCGACGAGATGCAGCTCGTTTACTTGGATGAGGACAAGGACCGCGTGCAGCTTGCCAACGACCTTGCGCTCGACGAGGCGCGCGCCTTGGCGCGCCAGCAGGGTTGGAAGAAGGTTGACGTCTTCATTCTCGAGCGCTCGTCCAAGCAGGACTACACGGTCAAGGTCAGCGACCCTGCCTTTCTCGTCGCCGGCGCCCTGCTCGCTGGCTGCGCTCTCGCGCTCGTCGCCACCTACGTGCTCTCCTCTTCCTCCTCTTCGCGCAGCGCGCGCAATTCCTACCGTCGCTACCGATGATAGACCTTCTTTCTAAACGCACACACACACAAACAACGTGTGGTGATACCCTCGTCGCTCGCTTGCTCGCTGAGACTCTTTCCGTGGAAACAAGGACGACGGGCCGGTCGGTGCGCGCACATCCGCGAGACGTAAAAACCGTGCTGCAAAGAGCGAGCCTCCGCGCGCGCGCGCGAGAGAGAGAGAGAGAGCGAGAGAGAGCGAGAGGAAAGCAGGCCAAGGACGCGGGCTTTGGTACTGGGGACTTTTGCCTGGCTCGGCTCGGAAGACCGAAGCACGTGCAGTGCTTGATACGCCTTCCCCCCTCTGCTCCGCAGTAGATTTTTCCCTCAGAGCGCCGCCGGGGTGTGTGCGGCCAGAGCGGCCAAACGACTCGTTGACGCACCGTCGCGCCGGCGCACTGCGCGGCGCGACGCGCGGCTGGGCACGCGCGCGCAGACGCCGTGAAGAAGAGGGCGCTGGCGCGCCGACGCCGGCGCCAGCGCCATGCTGCGACCAGGACTGTGGCGGAGCCAGGATGAGGCTGCTGAGAAGGCTGGCGCTCCGGTGGCCTCGAGCGCTGGCGCCGACGAGGGCCGCCGCGTGGAGATAAGCGACGCACAGGCGGAGGCGCTGGGCCTCGAGGCGCTGCGCAAGGGCGCGCAGCGGTCGCCGAATGACGTGGAGGTGCTCTTCAAGCCGCATCACGTGTTCACCTGCTCGTTTATCAAGAACCCGCCGCTGCGTGCGCCGCGATGGAAACCCGCGCGCGAGTGGAATGCGAACGTGGACGTGCCGCGGGTCAAGCCGCAGACCTCGATGCAGTTTGGGGCGCCCGCTGCAGCCGCGCAAAAGCCCGCTGCGCGCCGGTCGCGGAAGCGGGCGGCTCCGAGTGCCGGCCGACGGGAACCGCCGGTCCCGGCGCCGCGGCTCGAGAGGGCAACGCCGCCGAGACCCACGATCCGTGCGACGCCGCCCAGCGTTGACCCAACCGGCCAGGTACTCACAGCACTGCATATGGAAGAGGCGTATCGACTTGTGGTACGGCGCGAGGCGCTGCTGGAGCAGGCCTCGAAGATCGCGAGCGCGCAAGACTGGACCGAGATCGTCCGCGACCTCAGCCGCACGAGCCTCTTGGTCGTGGAGGCGCTCGTCAAGGCCAAGAACCAGGGCGCAGGACATGCGAGCGACGGGCCTGTGGACTTTGCGTGGCGTGGCAGCAACTATCTGCTCAAGATGGCTTCCGACGCGGGCCTGCTGGATCGCGGGGACTTCGCGCAGAAACCGATGGCACGGAATCCTCTCTTGACGCCGCACAGCCTGGATCAGCTCCAAGAAGCAATCGGTGGCGATGCCCTCGCGTACGAGACGCAGAACGTGTGGCGGCTCCTGAGCAACCCGACGCCGTACGAGGTGCGCCAGTACACCGCGGCACTTGTCATTTTGCGTGAGGAGGCGCACTTCGAGCGGCGGGAAGCGCCGCGGGAACTCACGCCACTCCCCGTGGTGCAGCCGCCGGATCCGGCGGCCGTGCGCGCCACGTGTTTGGAAGAGGCTGCTCGCGAGGAGCTGGCCGTCCCCGGGTGCTGGCGCCGTTTCGACGTGGCGCCGATGGCGGCCGAGATCGCATCACCACACGCCAAGATCAAAGCCAAGGCGAGCTTCGAGGCACGCATTCGCGCGCTCGAAGAGGAGTACAGGGAAAAGTGCGAGGCCAAGGTCCGTCTGCGCGCCTCAATGGCGGCCCGCATCCAAAGTGTCACCCGGGGCGCCCTGCAGCGTATGCGCGACTGTAAGCAGGCGCAGCGCGGCATCCATGTGGTGGTCATCCAGCGGTACTGGCGAGGCGCGCTGGCCCGGAGGGCATGCGCCGACCTGCGCACGCAGATGGATGACGAAGGCCGCATCGCGCCGGTGCGCAAAGAGCTGGCGGTGCAGGAGAACGCGGCGATCATGGTCCAGTGCATGTGGCGGCGCGTGGTGGCGACGTGCTTCGTGCAGATGGTTCGCGAGGACCAGGCCGTGACACGCATGACGGCCTGGTACCGCGGCGTGGCGGGCCGGTGGCGGTTCCGGTGCTTTCTGGGCGCTCGCGGCGTACAGTGCGTGGTGCGCGTGCGGCTGGCGCGCGTGGAGCTTGAGCGGCGGCGCGTGGAGCGGCAACGGCGCGTGGCGGCCACCAAGGTGCAGAGCTTGGTCCGCGGGGTACAGGGCCGGGCCTTGGCTTTGGCGCTGCGGCGTATACGCGCCGCAGCCTGCATCCAGGTGACGGTGCGCGCCTTTATCATGCGCAGGCGGGCGTTCTTGGCGTCCTTTGTGCTGCGTCTCCAGACGCGCTGGCGCCAATACCGCGGGTGGCGCATCGTGCAGACCCGCAGGGAGCGGCTGGCCGGCGCCATCAAGGCGCAGCAGTGGTACCGCGCGAATCGCGAGGAGCGCAAGGCCGTCGTGGAGCAGGAGGTGGCGGCGTGGCGGCGCGATCACTTGAGCGTGCTGCGTCAGGCCCCAGGTCTGGACGTGCGGCCGCCGTGGTTTCACGTGTGCGCGCCGTACGACTACGAGCGCGTCCTGGAGCGGCGGCTGGCGTCGCTGCGGCGCGCGTCCACGGCACGCGCGGCCCTGGAGCGCCTGAACCAGCAGCTGCGCGGCCTCGCGTCCCGGCGGGGCCCGGTTGCGCTCTCGCTCGGGCAGCGCGCCGTGCTGCGCGTGCGCGAGCGGTACGAGCGGCTGCTGGAGCTGACCAAGCACCTGAGTGCGGAGGAGTTGGCGGCGGCGACGGAGGCGACGGCGCACGAGCTTCGCGTGCTGAGGGCCGAGATCGCCGGTGTGGAGAACCTGGTGCGGGAGGCGCGCGTGGCGCATCGCGCGTGGCGCGTGGCCTTTCGCGTGGCGGACCTGCGCAGCTTCGTCAAGTGCGAGCGGCCGGCGGACCTGGAGGCCTTCAACAAGGCGTACGCGGCAACGAAGCTGCGGTCGCGCACGCTGGCCCGCATGCACCGGGTGGCGACGCGCGCCGAGGAGCGGTGGAAGGCCGCGCTGGTGGCCGCGGAGTGGGCCCTGCGCGTGCGCGCGCAAAATGTGGGCGTCGAGGACCGCGACACGCGGCGGCACGTGCGCCAGATGAATGCCCGACGCGCGGCCGGCCAGTTGTCGGCCCACGTGCAGACGCGCGGCCTGCAGGCGGCCGCGGAACGGCGCGCCGAGGCGAAGCGCGCCGTGCTGGTGACGAAGCAGCTGAGCAAGCGCATCAACGCCATGGCGCTGGAGGACGCGTACTCGCAGGCGCACCGCAAGTACCTGGCGGCCGGGCCCGAGGAGCGCAGGGCTGCGCGCAAGCGGTTCGCGCGCTTCGACAAGCCCAAGGGCAGCCACCCCGGCGAGATCACGCCGGCGAACTTTCAGCGGCTCGCCTTCGACATGGGAGTCGTGGTGCCCATGCCGCGCATCCAGGACTTTGTGGCACGCGTGGACCTGAACGGGAACAAGCTTATCGACTTTGAGGAGTTCGCATTGTGGTACTTTTGCTGCAGCGAGGCAGATAAGCTGCGTTTCAGTCTCAAGCGGGGGCCGACGACTAAGGCGAACGCGAATGAGCTGCTCTACGCGAGTGGGCTTGTCACAAAGCTGCGCGTGAACCAGGCCGGCCGCGGCGCAGCGCGCTTGGCGCGCAACATGACTGCTCGCAAGCTCTCTGTGAACCCTGACGCGGAAAAGTGAGTTGGCGCGCGCGCCCCGACAAGGCTGAGCACAAACTCTCTGTGGCCTGTGCCGAGAAGAAGAAGTGAGCATTTGTCTGCAACTCGGACGATCCGTGCAAAGCGCCGGCGCGCAAAAGGGTATTGTTACGAGCACGTGTGGCGCGGCAAGCAAGCGAACTCACCTGAAAAGTCAAGCCAATGTATTTGTTCGTTTGGATTTCCAGCTTGACGCAATTGACATGTGATCAAGGCTGGACCTCGACAAGAAAACGTGAGTGGTCAACAAGATTGGGTTGTAATGTAAATGTGTTGGTGTCAGGGTCGGTGTCAGCTTCGTTGTAAGATACTTCACACGTGATCAAGGCGATGTTCTGACGCCGCCGGCGCTGGCGCCGCCGTCGTACTGTCTTGCTGCTCTTGCTGCTGTACGGACTCAACAGCAAAGGTGTGGACATGCGTCTTGCCACTGGGCGCCAGCTCGGTGGTGCGGGTGACGGGTGTGCTACTGGTACGCTTCTTAAGCATGAGGGGGGCATCCACCGCGGCGTCGTGGCGGTCTGAGCGGGGCGTCCAGGAGACCTCGTCGACCAGAGGCGCTGGAGAAAGGACAAGCGCGTGCGAAGCACTGCGTGACTTGACGGCCACGACGCCCCAGCCAGGCTCCGTGCCGACGCTCCCGCGGTGCCTGCTGGGCGAATGGGCGTTGGCCGAGCCGAGGCCCCAATGGCTAGGGGAAACCATGTCGCTGCCGCCATCGCCCTGGTCGCTGGAATCCTCCCCACCTGTGTCGCTTCGGTCGCTCGAGTCGGTGTCCTCCGACGTGGTGTGGCCCGTGACACGCAGCACAGCGTCATGAAGAGTGAGGAACCACTTGTGCGGGTCGAGCGGGGCGGGAAGCGGGACGGCCGGGCTCGCGGCGCTGCCGATGGCCGACTTGGGCAGGTCAGATGGCTGGGAGAGCGAGATGGAGGACGAGCGCGGCGCGAGCGACTCGTCAGAGGAAGCCGGGTTGGCGAGGTTACGCTCGAGGTCAACAAGCGCCGCGGAGGTGGGGGCGCCGTCGAGAGGCGCGGCGGCGGCGCGGGAGGGCGCGGCGGCGGCGGCATGGGCCCGACGGAAGGCGTCGGCGGCCGCGTAGAGCGTCTCTCGCGCGCCGGACTTCCAGCCGGAGAACCAGAGCACGATGCAGTGCTTGTCGCACAGGTCGGCCAGGCGGCAGAGCATCTCAATGGCCGGGCTGTCGAGCGCGTTGACGGCCTCGCAGCTGAGAATGACCGTGACGGTGTCGCCGTCGGCGCGCTGCGCGGCGGCGGCCAGGACGGCGGCCTCGAGGCGCTCCTCGAAGCGCTCAAAGTTGGCGAAGTTGAGCGAGGCGTCGAGACGGAAGATGCGCACGCCGTCGAGGCGACGCGCGTCCGGAAAGCGGTCGAGCGAGCGGTAGATGCTGGTGCCGGGCAGCACGCCGAGCTCGGTGCACTCGTTGCTCATGGAGCGGTGGATGAGCACCATGAGTGCGAGCGCGGCGCCGGCCATGATGCCGTACTGCACGCCGGCGAAGAGCGTGACGGCGAAGGTGACGACCCACATGAGGCAGTCGTCGCGGCGCACGCGGAAGAGCTGGAAGGGCTTGCTGAAGTCGACGAGCGAGGGCAGCGCGACGATGATGATGCTGGCGAGCGTGGCCTTGGGCAAGATCTCGATCATGGGCGTGAGCAGGAGCAGGATGAGCATCATGACGAAGCTGTTGATGAAGTTGTGCAGCAGCGTGTCGGCGTTGAGCGATGCGATGATGGCGCTGCCGGAGAAGGAGCCGCCGGCGACCTGGGCACCGAAGAAGCTGCCGACTGTGTTGACGGTGGCGAGCGCCTTGAGCTCCTGCGCCACGAAGAGCTGCGACTTGCTCTTGCGCGCGAAGTTCTTGGCAATGGCGATTGCCAGCACGAAGTTGATGACGGCAATGACGCCGCCGCGCGCGAGGAAGTCGATGTGCAGCGAGGAGTCCGAGACGGCGCTCCACGGCAGCGTGGGCGGCGGCATGCCGCTGGGCGTGGAGCCCGTGGTTTCAATGTGGAACCTCTCGTCTAGGTTGAAAATGGCGACCAGGGCGATGCTGACCAGCACCGTGACCATGGCGCCCGGGTCGGGGATGCCGCGCTTCTTGCCCCAGCGCGCCGTGGCGCGCTTGCTGGCCAGGAGCATGGCGATGTTGCAGATGGAGAAGACCAGGGTGGCCACATTGGTCTCCGCGATGTGGCCGAAGAGCGCCACGTAGGTCTGCACGAAGCCGTCAGCCTCCAGGTGCACGCCGAAGATGTACTTGACCTGGCTCGTGCCGATGAGGAAGGCCGCCGTGGACGTGAACGCGGACAGCACGGCCGGCGGAATGAGCACGACCAGGCGGTCCAGGCGCAGCAGCCACATGAAAAAGGTCCAAAGGCCGATGTAAAAGGTGAGCAGCGGCGCCACGGCGTCCAACATGGACTGGTCGCCGCTGTATGGCGTCTGCAGCAGCGCCTCGCCGAACAAGAGCGCCGGCAGCGCGCAGGTGCCGAGACTCAGCCATTTCCCGTGGCCCATGAGTCCGTATATGAGCGTCGCGAAGAAGGCCGTGTACAGCCCGTGCACGGGCGAGAGCTCGGCCAGCAGCGCGTGCGCCATGGCCTTGGGCGCGATCACGAAGCCCAGCGTCGTGCCGAGCAGCAGGTCACGCGCCAGATTCTCCCGCACGCGGTACTTGGGCAGCCAGTCCAGCACGGGAAAGCTGCGGCGCATCGCGGCCCCCACCACGGCCGCGCCGAACGGCCGTCCGCGGCATTGGCAGCCGCCGCACCTGCCGTCCTCCTCCCTCCGCTCGCCCGGGAAAGTCCGCTTAAAGTCGCCCTCCGTCACGATGTGCAGCAGCGGCGTAAACTGGTCGTGCGCGTCCTTGCGCTGCTGCGCCTCGCCCGGCTGCGCCGCCACCAGCGGCTGCGTCTCCGCGTCCTCCAGCGCAGAATGCCGCTCTTGGCCATTGGCCCCCGCGGGCCGCCGCTGCCGCTGCTGCTGCGGCGCCTCCTCCGGCGCCTGCCGCGTCAGCTGCATCGCGTCGGCGTCCGCGTCCGCGTCCTCCCTCGCGCCCAGCTCCAGCGACACGCTCCTGCTCGTCATGTCCGCGTGCCGCGCCGCGCCGCCGCCCGCGCGGGACGCCGAGTAGCCGGTGGCGCAGTCCCGCCGCGCCGGATCCCTCCTGCCTGCCTGCCTGCCTGCCGGCCGGCCGGGCCGCGACCGCGCGCGCGACCGCGAGCGCCGCCGGGCGCGCGCCGCCCTCGCCGCGCCGCGCCGCGCCGCGCCGCGCCGCGAGCGCTGGCTGCGAACGGGATTTGAAATTTGAATTTGAATGTCTTCGATTGCTTTGCTTTGCTTTGCTTTGCTTGATCAGAGTGACGTACGTGGACGCGTGCTTTCGTGCAGTGGACCGCGGTTTTTCTCTCTCATGATCACTGTCAGCCTTGGTTGAGCTGCGGCTGGGCGCGAGAAAAAAGGTGGGGGCGCGCCGCGTCCGGTGCGCGCGCGCAGCCGGCGCGAGCGCGCGGCGGCCGCACGGGACCCGGCCGGTCACCTCTGGGCCACGTCGCAAGGACTGGGCGTGACGTTTGTTTGTTTGTTGGACTCGCAGCAAGCTTGCCACTGCTTGGCAAGGGGAGTGGCGCGCAGGTGGAGAGGCGAGGCGAGGCGAGGCGAGGAGGTGGAGGAGGCCGGAAGAGGCCGCGAGAAGAGGCCGGCCGGGCCGCGCGAGGAGATCTGCCAAAGGCGAAGGCCACTGGCAGTGCTGGGTACCAGGGTCACGGTACTAGTACCACCATGGTACAGTGGTACCACCACCCTACCGTACGACGTACTATGCCCGGCCGTCAGAGAGTCAGGTGGTGCTGGCCGCCCCTTGAACGGCAAATGAACTGCGCCCGCGGCGCGCGGCGCGTGACACGGCGTGTGTGCAAAGCGATCGGCCACGAGCGTGTGCATCTCACGCCCAGTGCCACGCGGCGCGGCGCTCGCTCGACTCGAGTTGAACAAGTACGGACAAGCCCAACTTTTACCAATCACAACTTGAAGGCAGCGAGGCACCTCACCCGTGTGGACTGGCCAAGTGGGCTTGGGCTGAAGCGGCGGAAAGGTCTCCAGCGTGCGCAGTGCAGCGCAGTCACTCAGGCTGCAAGTGCGCCGGCTGAGCGCGCGCCTGCCATCACCAGTGCGCGGCTGCAGTGACGGGCCCAGTTCTGAGGCGTCGTCAAATCGCGCCGGAACGCAAGAACGAAGCGCTGCCAGCCGCTGCGCGCCGCTGCCAGAGGGCGGCTGGCTTGGCCGCGGCGCTGGGCGATGTTTATTTGATCGCGCGAAGCTGCCAGCTCGAGCGGCACAGCGGGGCGGCAGGCGCTGCGGTGCGCTTCAGGAGCGTCACGCCCGCCGCTAGCGCTGGCAGCCAGCCGGAAACGCTCCGCCTTGGGCGCGTCGACTCGTCCTTGCTGACCTCGGAAAGGTCCACATAGCTAGCTAAAGCCTGGCGCTGCTCTGAAGAGCTTGCGTTGTTTATTTACAACAAGTTGACTTGGAGCCGCAGCGCACGTGGGAGTCCGAGTCCGAGCCGGCGAGTCCTTGCTTGGTTGCTTTGGGGAGTCGCCTGGAAAGCTCGCTCGCTCGGGTCCGAGTCTGCTGGCTGCGCTGGGCGCGAATGGAACGAGGCAGGGGAAAAAGGAGCGAGAGGGAGAAGAGAACAGCGCAACAGCGTGCGAGTTGCACACGTCGTCGGGCTGCTCCACGACAGCGCCGGCCCAAAAGCTTGACGCTGTGCCCGGCGGCTGCGCCTCCGAGTCCGGCGATGCCAGTGCCAGTGCCAGTGTCAGTGCCAGCACAGCACAGTGCAGTGCAGTGCAGCGCAGCGCAACTTGAAGGCAGTGCGAAGACGCGCGGTGGAGCAGGGAGCAGACCAAGAAAAACCGAGGCGAGGCGCGCAGAGCACAGGCAAGGGTCAAGATGATGCTGGTTGGCATGCTCGCGACGCTGGCGGCGGCGGTGTCGTGGGGGTCGAACTACGTGGTGCTGAAAAAGTACGACCTGCGCGATGGCATCCTGTCGTCGTTCCTGCTGTCGTCCGGCATTCTGCTGGCGGCCGTGACCTCGCTCGTGGTGGCCGTGGAGGCGCCGCACAACCCGCTGGCGCCGCGGCCGTGGATCCCGGACAGGTACTGCCTCATCTCGCCCATGGCCATCCTGGGCGGCTGCCTCTGGGCCGTGGCGAACCTGCTAACCGTACCGATCGTGCGCAAGCTTGGGCTCTCGGTGGCCTTCTCCACGTGGAGCGGGTTCTCGAGCGTGGTGAGCTTCGTGTTTAGCCGCACGACACTCTGGGGGCTGGAGCCCGTCGAGCTGCATCCCATGTCGGCGGCCTACCTCGGGTGCGCGCTCTCCGTGCTCTCGCTGGTCATCTTCAGCATGGTGGAGGTGGCCGGCGGCGACGCGCCGGCTGCCGAGCACGTGTGCCTGATGGACACCGAGTCGGTGGACTGCTCGCAGTGCCACGCCCGCCGCGAGTCGCGCGCGCCGACGCAGTCCACGGCCTCGAGTACGTCGACCCCTCTGCTGGACGGCCAGGAGCGGGAGCAGGACTTGGGCGAGGGCGAGGGCCGCAGCGCCGCGGAGCCCGGCGCGGCTGAGGCTGCCCTGCAGGCGGCCTACGAGACCGTGCTGCAGTCCGTGGAGAACGCCACGGGCGGCCACGCCGACCTGGCGTCCAACAAGAACACGCGCGACCGCGTCGAGGGCTTCGTGCTGGCGCTCGCGGCCGGCTTCTTCTTCGGCGTCCAGTTCCTGCCCATGGCCGTGCACGCGCGCGACAACCCGCGCCCGGACGACGTCGACGAGGTCACCTTCTCGCTGCGCTACACCTTCTCGCAGCTCCTCGGCGCCTACCTCACCAGCGCGGTGGCCTTTGTCGTCTACTGCGTCTACCAGGGCAACCGGCCGGTCATCATCCATGGCGAGGCGTTTTTCCCCTCCATGCTCTCTGGCTTTCTCTGGGCTTGCGGCTGCATGGCCAGCCTCATCTCCACCAGCACGCTCGGCGTGGGCATTGGCTTTCCGCTCATCGTCAACGGCGCCTTTCTTGTCAACTCCGCCTGGGCGCTCTTTGTCTTTCGCGAGATCACTGGCCAGCGCAACCTGCAGCTCTTCACCGTCGCCGCTGCGCTCAACGTCCTCAGCTGCGCGCTTCTCGCTTGGTCTCGCGGCTGACCCGCGCTGTCAAAGACAGTGGTACGACGATAACAAGACATGTCTCCTGCTTTTCTTTTCTCCTGTCTTTCCTTCTCTCATCAACTTGAAGCCAGTGGTTGATTGCGATGTGAGGCTCCGTCAGCTGTGGCTCGTTGTTATCAGCAGCAAGAATCGGGTCCCGCGGACGAGCTGCGGAATCAAAGCTTATTGGGGCTCGCGCAAGCAAGCGCAAGTCGCGCCGGCGCACGCGACCGGCGCGACGGCTCGCGGGCGCACGCGCTTGCCCGCCCCGCTTCTGACGCTGTGTGGTGACTGGCCGGCCCGTGAAGCCGAGGCGCAGGACGCTCGCTCCGGAGAGCCTCAGGGGCAACGAGGCTGTCGTCGCCGCACTGGCACGCCTCGCACGCGGGCGCGAGCGCGAACGCGCCGCAAGCCAGGCCTGACCAGCCAGGAGCGTCTGTCCAGTCACTGCAAGCGTCGCTTCGTCGTCGCTTCCGAGTCCCTCTTTAGCTTCTTTCAATGGAAAAGTCACAGCCGGAGGGGGTTTTGGTCGCAAGCATGCACGTGAACGCACGCCGAAGCGGACGCTCCAATCGTCGTCGGGCGCTCGGCCTCAAGCTACGCAAACCCCAAACTGCAGAGCCCATCGAGCGCATCGCAACAGCAGCCTGAGAGGAGCCTTCGAAAGAAGATGGCCATCACCGAGGAAGCGGCGGCGGAGGCGGCGGCGCGGCCGCCGACGCGGTACAACGACCAGGAGAAGGCCGAGGTGTTGCAGGCCGGACCTGGCGGGCGCACCAAGATCAAAAAGTACGGGCTGGAGCAGGCGCCCAGCGGGCGCGCCGGCTGCCGCACGTGCGGGGAGAAGATCGCCGAGGACACGGCGCGGTGGACACTGAGCGAGAACAACCACGGGCCGTTCTACTTCCACCTGGACTGCCTTCCGGTGCCGCCCAACGGGCTGGCGTGGGACGATGTGGTCAAGGAGGGCAAGCTGACCAACGACCAGCACGAGGCGGCCAAGAAGGCGCTCGTCGACGGCCGCATCAAGAGCAAGAAGGACGAGCTCAAGGCCTTTGAGGAGGAGGCGGAGAAGCTGGCCAAGATGGACCTCACGCCGCGCGACGAGCATTCGCGCAAGGAAGCCTCCGAGCTCGAGCTGCGCGACGTCTACGGCGCCATGACCGTGCCGGAGCTCAAGGAGTACCTGCGCGTCAACTCGTACCCGCGCTCCGGCACCAAGGAGGAGCTCGCCAACCGCTGCGCGCTGGGCCAGACCCTGGGCGGCCTCCCGTACTGCCCCAAGTGCGAGTCGGGCCGCCTCACCGTCGACACGGAGCTCAGCACCTACCTGGACCCGCTCGTGTCCTGCCTCGGCCACTTCAACTCGGTCTTCCACGAGGACTGCGACTTTGTCGTCCGCGGCGAGGACGCGCGCAAGCTCTTCACCACCTGGCGTTTCCTCCCGGACATCGCCGAAGAGGCCGAGTCGAACCCTGAGGCCGTCGCGCCGCCCAAGGCCGACGTCGAGGTCACCGAGAACGCCGACGAGGCTTCCCCGGCCAAGGTGCGCAAGACCGACGCCGCCTCGGACGCCAAGACCGACGCCTCGGCCGTCGAGGAGCCCAAGGCCGAGGAGTAAGAAGCGCCGAGAGCACACGTGCCGGCTCCCGGTCCCGGCGTCGCCAAGCAACCAAGTAAAAAGTACATGCACATGACCTGAAAAGACTAAAAATCGCAAACGAACCCCCTCGCCCCCGCCCCCCCTGCAGAGCGAAAAGTCTTGCCATCACTGGCAGCCGCGTCAACTTGAGGTTCAAGTCGAGCTTGAGCTGCGCACGACCTTCGACTCGGAGTCCTCGCCGCCCTCCCCGAGCGTCGTCGAAAGCGTAGCGCAGGCGGCCTCGGCGGCCCTGGCGGTACCTAGTTCCAGCGTGCCAGCGCGCGGCACGCGCACTCTCGCTCGCAGTCGCGTGGCTGCACCTGGCTGCCGGCAAGCCGGCAAAGTCCACTCCACTCGCGGCCGTGCGCGCAGCGGCGGGAGGCCGAGGCGCCGCTCGCTCGCTCGCGCTCGCGCGAGCCGCGAACGTCTCCCGGGCCCGGCGGCGGCCGGCGGAGACGGCGCCGTTCTCGAGGTCCATCCAAACATCCATCGACGCGTTCGCGTTGAGGGTGCCGGGGGACGACGCACGCAGCGCCGAAATGAAGGAGCTGACCGTGGAGGAGCGGCGCCTGGTGCGGCGCGCCAAGCGGCTCTTCGCCGTGGCGCTCGTGACCGTGGTCATTTACACCAGCTACACGGTGTGGCGCTTTGAGAGCATCGACAGCTACCAGGCCGCGCTACTGGCCTCCATAAAGAATGAGACCGGTTCCGGCAACGTGCTCAGCGAGTTCTACGCCGTCAGCGACGCGCTCATGTACCTCAACTACGCCACGCTCTTTGTCTTTGCGGCCGCCGTCGCGGCATGCTCCTTCGTGTCCATCAACTCGCGGGACCGTGCGCTCATCCGATGGCACATCGGCGGCAGCCTCGGCTGCATTGCCGTCCTCGTCTTCACTGTCGTCAACCTCCTCATCGTGGGCGACCTCTGCCTGGCCGAGACGTCCGCGGCCGACTGTGAAACGCTCCAGCTCGTCTTTGGGTGGAGCATCGGCGTCTCCGTCGTGCTGGCCCTGCTCTACTGCGTCTCTGCCTACCTGGCCATCCGCGTCGCCAATTCCCCCGCCTTTGAGCAGGTGGACGTCGAGCATGTGCGTGTCACGCCTGCCGAGTTGCTCTCGCCCAAGTTCTGGCTTCCCATGCAGCCCATTCTCGTAGAGGAACGCGTCTCACCGGCGGGCCGCGACGTGCCCTTTGCAACTCCTGTCGTCTTGGTCGACCGATGAGCGAGCGAGGTGCTGTACTACCCGGCCGGTCGAGGCAGCGAGCGCGCACGAGCGAGCGCGGTCAGGACAAGTCGCGCCGGTGCCAGTGGTGGCTCCCCGGAAAAAAAGGAAAAGCACATGTGGCTTTTTCTGGCGCAGCGCCGTCGCAGCATCCGACCGATCCGAGACAGAGCGTCTCTTCCGTGCCTAATGACAACCATGATCTCTTGTTTTCTGTAGTGTAGCCAACCTTTGTCACAGCGCGCGCGGTGATGGAGCGCGGCTGCCAAGCAGCTTCCATCCCGCGCCGCCGTCGCCGCCGGTGCCGCACAACGGAGGTGAATGCCGGCGCGTGCATTCACGATGAGCATGCATGCAAGCAAGCCAGTGCCAGTGAACATCATCCATCTTGATTCATGATGATGGCGTTGATCAGAAGAAGTGAAACGATGTTCGCGAAGTGCACGAGGAGCACGTCGGCACGAGCCTCCGCTCCTTTTGCCTCCGACGTCGATGGTGCTCGCGGCCAACCAGTCCCACGTCGCGGCGGCGCGCGACGGACGCGGGCGCGGCGGCGGCGGCGCACGCGGACGCGCACGCGGGCGCGGAGGCGGAGGCGGAGGCGTCGAGCGGCTGGGCTGGGCTGGGCTGGGCTGGGCTGAGCGCGCGCACGCTCGCCTCGGTCTCTGGCAGCACTGCGCCTCGCCACTACGCGGCGCACGGAAAACCATGCCCAAGAAGGCGTCGCTGCAGCACGTGTTCGAGGGCGTGCCGTGGGAGCACGCCACGACGGCGTTCTGGTGCAAGTACCCGAACCCGGAGCTGCGGCACGTCAAGGACACGCTGGTGCTCTCGCGCGAGGTGGACCAAGATGGCCGCCTGCACTCGACGCGGCTCATGTGCGTGGAGCAGCCCGTGCCCGCCGTGCTGCGGCGCTGGAGCAACTGCGACGACACATATTACGCGGTGGAGCGCAGCGTCGTGGACCCGGTCAACAAGGTGCTCGTGCTGGAGACGCAGAACCTGACGTTTGACGGCATACTGCGCGCTGCCGAGACCTGCGTGTACCGGGCTGCCGAGGACGGCGCGTCCACGGAATACTCGTGGGAGGTGGAGTGCGGCGTGCAAAAGCCGCTGCCGTTCATCAAGGACCGCGTGGAGGACGCGCTCGTGAACAAGGCCAAGGCCAACTCGGCCGCCGGCTTGGCGCAAATGGACGAGCTCGTGCGCGACGTGCACCGTCGCTCGCTCGGCAAGGACCATCCGGCCTTCAAGCGCTGGCCCACGCGCAGGCCCGCGGTGGCGGCCTCGCCGGCTGCCAGCTCGGTTCTCTCGCCACAGCCCGCGGCCGGCGAGGACGGCCAGCTTGGCCGCCGCCGCTTCCTCTTTTTCGGGCCGCGCAAGCCTCTGCTGGAGTCCTCCTATTTGCGGCAGTGAGTGCGTGTGAACGCGCTTCCGAAGCATGACCTCTCTTCCCCCGCCCCTCCCTCAAAGCTTCCCTCCGCCCCTGTCTTTATTCTTATATTCAACAAAGCGAAAGCGACGTGATCATGGAGTTGCCAGCTCGACCCAGGCCGCCACCAGCGCACGCATGCCAGGGTTCGCCAGGAGAATTGGCGTGCGCTGGCCGCGGACGAGGCCCCGAAACCAGCCGCGAGTCGTGCTGGCGTCCTTGGACAGGGCCAGGCTGCTCGGACGCACGCGCAGGCGGCCAAGGGCGCTCGTGACGAGGCCAACCTCGGCGCGCTCGAGGTCCGGGTCAGCCGCCTCGCCCCTCTTGAAGACAGCCTCGAGCTCCGCCTCGTCCACTACCGCCAAGGCGCGCGCGCCGACCGAAGCGTGAGCGCGCACGCCCTTGGGCTGCTGGTGCACCAAGCGCACCTCGCCCCACGCGAGGCCGTCCGCGTCGGCGCCAAGCGCCGCCAGGCCGCCGTACGGATTGGCGCGCTGCTTGCCTTTGGGGCGCCGCGCGTTGTCCGCAGCAAAGGCGGCCTCCAAGGCGGCCCAATGCGCCGCAAAGGCCGGCGTCCCGGCATAATCGTCAGGGTACACGCGCGCCCCGCTCGCCACGAGCGCCTCGCGCTCGTCGTCTACCCCAGCCGCCATGCCGCCGGCGTGCACGAGCGCGATCCACAGCCGGCGCGCCACGGCGGCCTCCGCTGCCACAATGAGGTCCCAGCCGTTCGCGCCGCGCCGCACCAGCGTCACCGTGCCGCCACGTCCAACCTCAGGGAAGCTGCCGGACGCGGCCTGGCTCTCCATGCGCCGCAGCACACGCAGGACGTCCTGGGCGGCTCCAGAGGCTTGCGGGCCGCGCGGAGCCTCGGCCCGCTTCGCCGCGGCCAACCCGGCGCCAGGCTTGAGGTCGAACTGCAGCACGAGGCCAGGCGGGACACAGCGCGGCGCGTGCACGGTGCGCGCGGACCCGAAGAGCGCGTCCCAGAGCTCGGTCTCGCTGCCAGGCTCGATCGCGCGCTGCAGGGCGCCGCCCAGCACCTCGTGGGCGCGATCGCCGCGGAGGCGAAAGAGCGCAAGGTCCCGCGAGCGGTCCATCACGACGGCCCCGCCGAGCGGCTTGTCGTCGCCATTGAGCGCTGCGCGCGCGTGGCGGTGCGCCAGCAGCAGCACGGCGTCCTGCGAGCGCGGCAGCGCCACGACCGGGCCGAGGCCGTCGACCTCGAGCTCCTGCACGGCCTGGGCGGCCAGTGGCACCGGCAAACTCGCCCGCGGGACCTCGAGCCAGAGCATGTGCGTGGCGTCGTGCACGGTGCACCCATTGCGCGCGGCATTGAGCACGCATCGCGAGCCCTTGTCGAGCGGGCGCAGCGCGACGCGGATGCCGCCCCAGCCCGCCGGCTCGCCCATGCGCATGCGCTTGACGGCCCACAGGTGCGAGACGGTCCACCGCCCCAGGTTGGCCTCTTGCAGCGCGCGCTTGCGGCCGCGCCGGCCCTCGCGCGAGGCCTGGCCCTTTTGCACGCGGCCGTCGGCGGCGCGCGCGAGGCGCTCCTTGACGGGCATCTTGAACGGCTTGTAGCTGCGCGTGCGCCGCTCCATGTGCCTCGCGAGCGGCTTCGCCCAGAGCGTCTCTTCGCAGCGGCTGCCATCTCCCCCCTGCTGCTTCTTGTCCTCCTCCTCCTGCTGCTGCTGCTGCTGCTTTTTCTCCCCGTCCTCGCGCTTGTCGCGGCGCCACAGGCGGTCGCGCTGCTGCACGACGGCGCGCGCCTCGCCGTCGCCCTCGCGGTCGCCGCCGCCGCCGAGTCTTCGCTCCAGCGCGTCCAGCGCCTGGATGCGCGCGCCCGCGAACGGCGCCACCTGCACCAGGCGCGCCGCCGCCTCCCCGCGCGCCATCGCGGCCCTCGCCCCGCGCTCCGCGCCGCCCATGCGCCTTTGACGCAGGCCGCGACTGGCGCCGCGGGGTGCGCGCCACCCGCCGCGCCACCCGCCGCGCCACCCGCCGCGGCACTCGCGCGCGACCGCGGCCCTTGCGCGCGGGGACGCTGCGCTTGCCGCCACTGCGGAATCCGCGCCGCCACTGGCCTATGCGCGCCGCGCAAGGGCGCCCGCCGCCAGGCTCGCCTCCGCGCGGCAGTCCCGCTTTCCGCGCCCCTTTCCGCGCCTTTCTCGCTCTCTTTCTCTCTCTCTCTCGCCGCCGCCGCCGCCGCCGCCGCGCCGCCGACGGGGCGAGCGCCGGGAGCGCGCCGCGAGCGCCGCCGCCGCCGCCGCGCGGCGCCGCCGCCGGCCAGGATGCTCGGTGCGTGGATGTGGTGAGGTGATGAACGGATGGATGGATGGATGGATGGATGGGTTGAGATAGGACGCGGCTGCGGCTGCGGCTGCGGCTGCGCCTCGAGGGCGCGCGGGCGCGGGCTGACGGAGCGCGGCGACGCAGTGCTGATGCGCCACGGACAGTCGATGTGGAACAGGGACCCGAGTAAGCCGGAGGACCCGTGGAAGTACGCCGGCGCGGTGGTAGGTTGCGTGCGCTCGGCGCGGAGCTCGAGTTCGCGGGCGACCCGTGGACCGCTGGATGCTGACGGCCCGGGAGGCACGCACGCGCGCAGGATGTGCCGCTGTCACAACAGGGCATTGAGCAAGCCATGGCCGCGGGCAAGAACCTGCGCGAGCTGCCGATTGATGTGGTGTACTGCTCGATGCTGGTGCGCGCGCAGACGACGGCGCTCATCGCGCTCGCCACGCACGAAGACGGCAAGGCGCCGCTGCTGGTGCGCGACACGGACCCGTCCAACAAGGAGAAACGCGGGCTCCGGGCGCACAAGGCGCAAATGTCGCAGTCCTCGCATCAGACCGTGCTCCCGGTGTACTGCTCGCACCTCCTCAACGAGCGCAGCTTCGGCTACCTCCAGGGCATGTTCCAGACCGAGCAGGAGAAGCAGTACAGCAAACGCGACTTGCGTGACTTCCGACGCACCTGGACCATCCCGTTCCCCGGCGGCGAGTCCCAGGCCGAGGTCTACGACCGCACCGTCGCGTTCTTCGAAAAGCACATTCGCGGCCAGCTCGAACAAGGCCAAAACGTTGTCGTGATCGTCCATGGGTTTGTCGTGCGCGCGCTCCTCGCGCACATTCTCAACCTCTGCCCCAGCGACTACCAGAAAGAGATGGACCTCGACCTGAAGCACGACCCCAAGTCTTTGCTCGCTTCCGAGAACGCCATCCCGCGCATCTTCAAATACACTGCGCACATGTCTGGCGACCCGTTGCGCGGCAAGTTCGAGGACATTTCCAGTCGCTTTCCTGTCAAGGCCAAGCTTTAGTTCCATAGCGCGTGGCCGCGACGAATGCCGGCCGTGCGCGCCAGTGCGTGCGCGCAAATCAAGGACCTCGACGCCGCAGTCTGCGCACGAGAGAGCGAGAGCACGTGGTGGCGAATCGAAAGTGGTGGGTACCAGTACCGTACGAAAGTTTGACTATCTTTTTTACGCCTCCTCAGAGAGCTCCTCCTCCTGGCCCCCGGCCTCGACTTCGGTCTCCTCCGTGCGCTGGCGCTTACACGCCGGCTCACCGTCCGTCGAGAGCCCGCTCTCCGCGATGATCTGCTTCACAAAGACCTCCAAGAAAGCGTGCCGCACCTGGCCGTCGCGCTTGGCGGACTCCGTGTTCAGGTAGTCCTTGATGAGCAGTAGCTTCTCGTAAAAGTGACCGATCGACGATGAGCTCGGCACCGTCGCAAAGCGTCCATCCTCGGTATCGTACAGCGCGCGCTGGCGCGAGCCGCCAAAGGCGAAGCAGCGCGCGATGCCGATGGCACCAATGGCATCCAGGCGGTCGGCGTCCTGCACGACGGCGAGCTCAGGCGACAGCTCCAGCGGCTCCTTGCGCTTCATCTGCTTCGAGAAGGACACGTTCTCCACCGCAAAAACGATGCGCTCGATGCGCTCCTCCTCCAGCTTGCCCTTGAGCAGCGCGCGGATGCTCGTCCCGGCATCCTCGCCTTCTTTGGCGTACTTGTGGTCCTTGACGTCGTGCAGCAGTGCGATCAGCTCCACGTCCTCCTCGTTCGCGACGCCCTCCTCCTTGGCCAGCCTGAGCGCCGTCCTGCGCACGCGGTCCACGTGCTCGAAGTCTGGTAGTGTTCCGCGCGCATCGTCAGCCATGCCTTGCTGACCGCCTCTACGGCACGGCGCGGAGCGGCGCGGCGTTACCTACCGTGCGACGGGTCGTGGCCCGCCATCTCCGCGCGCACGAAGGTCTCCACCTCCGCGCGCAGCGCCTCGAAGTCCGCCATGGTTGCGTTTTTGGCTGGTCGTGAGTTCGCGTTCTGGACGCAGTCCGTGACTCGGGAGGGAGTCCGAGGGCCGGCGGGCGCTCCAAGACCGAGTTGCAGTCCGAGGCCGAGGCATCATGACGCTGGCGGTCTCCGAGTCAGCTCCCGGGCCGAGCCTCCGCCCGTCACGGTCCCGGCAAGGCCAAGTCCTGCGTTCTCTGCCTCGTAGAAACAAAGCAAGCTCGCGCATTCTACCACACGGAGAGTTCGCGCAGAGTCGTGCTTTGAGATCTTCACAATCGCCGCGTGTCATGGAGCCAAGCGTGAGCTGCGACAGTCCAATGGACTCCCAAGTCAGTTCATCAAGCAGGCGGCAAGGACCACGGCAGGCAACACGAGAGTACCATGCTCAAGCCGCCGCGCATTTTTTGTTTCTACATCCTGAGGAGAAGCGCTCGACAGGATCGCGGCGAGGCCTTGGTGGTGAGCACTGGTGGCACTGCGGAGACAACGTCGGCTCGTCGACTTGCTCTGCCGCCGACGCCGCCGAAGCCGACGCCGACGCCGACGCCGCGCTAGCCGCGGCCCTGGCAGCACCGTTAGACGAGGAAATCCTCGGGCGGGCCGTCGTTGAGCGCGACCGGTCGATCAAACAACCATCAAACAGCAATCGCCGTGGCGGCGCGCGCGGGCAGGCGGCGGCAGGTGCGGCAGGCGCGGCAGGCGTGGCAGAGGCGGCAGAGGCTGCAGGCGCGGCGAGCGAGGCACACTCGACAGGGACCATGGACGGCGTAAGTCTCGCCTCGTCGTGAACGAGTGAAGGATCGAGAGCGCGTTCCTCGGCCGTGAAACTAACACGCTGCGCAGGACGCTGGCGGGCGGGCGGTGATGCGGTACCCGCGTGTGAACGCCGGTATGCTGAGCAAGTTCACGGACCGCAAGGTGTTGCTGGTGGGCAAGGTGATGCCCAGCGAGCAGGCGGGGCCGGGCATGTTCATGATGCTGGCGGCGGATAACGCGCAGGTGCAGGTGCGCATGCAGAACCCGGACGACATGCTGTCGCAGCAGCAGGTGTACGAGATCATGGGCACGGTGAGCGGCGACGGCACGCTCATGGAGGAGGCGCACTTTCCCTACAGCGACAACTTCGACCTGGACCTGTACAACAAGATGCTCGTTCTGGCGCACGGCAAGCACTCGCAGCTCTTCTGGGGCGCGTGAGGTCTTCTCGAAGAGTCTGAAACAAATTACCTTGCAAAGTATAAGCAATCCTGAGACGCGTGTACCACCACCACCACTAGCAGCAGCAGCTCCATCGACTGAGAGCTTGGTCGGGAAAGGAAAAGAAAAAGGAGAAAAGAAGGAAGAAGAAGAAGAAAAAAAGGGAGTGAGTTTCGTTCGTTGTCATCAGGTTTCGTCCATGGGTTCTGCGCTCGTGTTTGCGTCGTGGTTCGGCTGGCTGCCCTCGGCAGCCGCGCCGTCCCCAGCCGCGGCCGTTTCGTCGATGGTCGTGTGGGCGCCATTTTCCTCATTTTCCTCCACGGCTTTGGTCTCTTCCTCCTGCTTGGGGGCATCTGCGGCGTCGGGCATGTCCTGGTCCTGCTGCGTCTCCTCGGCGTTCTCCTGTTTGATTCCGCCGGCCGTGTCCTCCTGCGTCTCCTCGGCGTTCTCCTGCTTGATTCCGCCGGCCGTGTCCTCCTGCTTGGCGGTCGTGGAGGCGCCAGCATCGATCACCTCTTCCTGCTCCTCCTCCATCGCCTTGGCCTCCTCGCTAACAGGCTTGTCCTGCTCCTGCGGCTGGCCCTCCGTTTCCTGCTTGGTGGCTACAACCCCGTCATCCTCTTGCTTGGTTGCAGCAGCGGCCTTCTTGTCTTCCGCCAGCGCAGCCTTGCCCTGGTTGACGTCGTTGATGAGGACCGCGAGCGACTGCTCGAGGGAGCGGCGAAAGGTGACCGAGCGCTTCATGTGGAGGATGTTCTGGATCTGCGCGAAGAGCAAGCCAAAGTCGGCGAGGGAGCGCGCAGCGTGCAGGGCGCGGTGGAAGCGAAAGGCGTGGCGCGAGGCCATGATCACCGCGCGCTGCGCCTTGTCGTGGTTGACGGAATAGGGGCTGCCGACGAAGAGGTCAAAAAAGGTGGCGAGGACGTCGATGAGAACCGGGCGGATGGCGGACCAAGCCGCCGTGGGGTCGTCGCGCGAGATGCCCTTGAGGACCGAGATGACATCGTTGGTGCGCTCGAACCACTGGGTCTGGCGGTTCTCCACGAGCCACTCGTCAATCTTGCAGGAGAGGTTCGGGTTGGCGCCATGTCCCACCGTGAGGGACTCGAGCGCCAGGAGGCCGGCGACGAGGTGCAGCACGCGGTGCACAAAGCCGCCAGCGCGGGCCTCGGCGAGGAAGTCGGCCTCGTCCTTGCGCAGGTCGTCCACGGAGAGCGCCGGGCGGCCGAGGTCAGACGGGTCGTGCACGAGGGCGTGGAGCAGGATGTTGTCGTTCATGAGGTCCTTTTGCAAGGCGGAAAGCGCCTCCTCCGGGTCGGCCTTGGCCTTCTCGAGCGCCTCGCGGCAGGTCTGCACGTAGTCGGCGGCCTCCTGCTCGGCCTTGTAGGGCTGAGGCAGCTCCCAGGTGGTCTCGCGCGTGTCGACGTGGTAGTAGTACTCCTTGCCGTCCTCGGTCTGCACCTTGCGCCAAATCTTGGCGGCCTGCTGCGCGGCTTCGTGCGCGTCCTGCGCGTCGCGCAGCGTGTTTTGGGCGTGGCGCACGACGGGCGAGGTGCCGTCGGCCGCGTCGGCCTTGCTCTGGGCGAACTCCTTGAGGCGCGCCCCGGAGGCGTCCTGCTGGTCGCGCGCGGCGACGCGCAGGTACGAGGCCCAGAGGTCGGAGAGCGTGCGGTGCAGCGCGTTCTCGCGCGCGCCGCGAATGTCGAGCGAGGCGAGGAGCTGCTTGACCTCGTCGGCGGACCAAAAGGTGCCCCACTGGCCGGTGCGCGCCATCTCGACAAAGACGACCGGGAGCGCGAGCGCGTCAAAGACCCAGTAGCGGTTGCCGTGGCGGTCGTAGCCGACGGGCTCGAGGCGGATGGCGCTGTGGCGAATCTGGCGCTCGAGCTCGACGCGCGCGGCCTCGAGCTCCTCCTTGCGCGCGTGCATGGCGTCCGGGTCGTCGGCCAAGTCCTTCTCGGCGCGCTGCACGTCGCGCTGCACCTGCTGCTGCTCGCGGCTCAGGCGGTGGAGCTCTTCGATGCGGACCTGCACGAAACCGCGCATGGCGCGCGTGTCGAGCGCCATGTCGGTGAGCGCCGTGGCGATGCGCAGCTTTTCGTCGACGGAGAGCAAGCTAAAGTCGCCGTTGCGGTTGAGCGCGAGGAGCGCCTGCTGCAGCACGGGCATGCCGCGCTGGAAGGGGCCAGCGAAGCTGGCGGTGTTCTCGGCACGGTCCACGTCGACGAACTTGTTGCCGCGGCGCAGCTTGAGCGCCGCCATGGGCGAAGTGGCCTCGACGGCCTGCAGGTCGCCGGCGGCCGCGGCCGCGCCGCTCAGGTCGGTATCGGCGGGCGCCGGCACGGCCATGGGCGGCAGGCGGTACTTGGGGTCGCGGCGGATGACGCGCTCCTCGTAGACGCGCGTGAACATGCCGTCGAGCTTGCGCGCGTCGTTGTAGAGCTTGGTGTGCGACTTGTTGAAGCGGCGGCAGTTGCGGAAGACCTGGCGCACGTCGGCGGCCAGGCCCTCGTGGCCGCTGCCAAGGCAGTCGAATTCGAAGAAGCGCGAGTCCGCCGAGAGCAGGTCCTCGACGACGTCGCGGTCGTCTTCGTCGGCGTCCACGTCGTCCGCGTCGGCGTCCTCGTCGTCCGCCGGGCCGGGCGTGATGGCGGCGGCCGGCGCGCCGTCGCCGTCCTCCTCGGCCGAGGCCGAGGTGGTGCCACGGCGCCAGTCGATGGCCTCCTGGTAGCGGTTGCCCTCCGGCGCGTGCTCGACGTCGTAGTGGCCGTCGTGCATGCGCTTGCGGATGGTCTCGAGGTCCATGGGACGCTTGATGATCTCAAAGTAGTTGGGCGCGTCGTGGACCTGCGGGTCGACCGGGACGCAAAAGGGCGGGCTGGACTGGTCGTCGATGATCTCCATGAGCAGCTCGTCGCAGGTGCTGAGCAGGTCCGGCTCGAACTCGAGGCAGGCCTGCGTGAGGTCGCGGTGCTGGCGCGGCGGCTGGCCCGGGTGCTGGTTGTCCGGGTCATACTGCCAGGCCAGGTAGTGGTCCTCGTCCTGGCGCAGCTGGTGCAGCAGCATGCGGCGCGCGATCTCGGGCCAGGAGATCTCGTTGATCATGCCGGCGGGCGCTGGCCACAGCTCGTCGTTGTTGTAGGGGTACGACGGAATGGCGGCGTCGGCGCCGGCCAGCTGGATCTGCTTGCGGTGGCTGCGCGCCGCGCTGCGCCGCGTGGAGATGCCGGCCTGGTCCTCGACGCCGTACACGAAGCGGCTGCCGGCGCGCGTGCCGCCGAAGCTGGGGTCCTCGCTGGCGCCGCCCTCGGAGCCGCCGTTGTCGCAGAGGAACTTGACGAGCGCCATGCAGACGTCGTCGGCGTCGGCGCGCGCCAGGCGCTCGCGGAAGACCGCAAAGGTCTCCTCGGCGAAGTCCTCGCGGTTCAAAAAGGTGTCGTCCATGTGGAACATGATGACGCGCACCGTGCTCCAGAGCTGCAGCATGGTGGCGAAGCGCATGCCCTCCAGCGCAAAGGTGCCCGGCCGCAGGCCCGCCCAGGCGCCCGCCTCGGGGTCCTTGAAGCTCGCATCGGCGGGCGACGGGTCTGGCAGCCGCACGCGCAGCAGGCGGTCAAAGTCCACAAAGGCCGGGTCGCACGGCAAGAAGCGCGGCATGGGCCGCGTCGTGGTGGCCTCCTTGTCGGCCAGGGCCGCCACAAAGGCCGAGGCGATGGGCGCGCCCGAGGCGCGGCGCTCGCGGTCCTCCTCGACCACCTCGAGGTCGTCCGGCAGGCCGATGCCGTTCTCGATCATGCGCCGCTGCTCCAGCTCGCGCCGCTGCGCGTCGCGCTCGCGCTGCTTCTCCGTCTTGCTGGCCTCCTTGGCCTCCTCCACGATGCGCGTGCGCTCGCGCTTGACGTAGTTGCGCGTGCCGCGGTCCATGTCGCGCAGGCCGCGCTCCAGGAACTCCGCCACGGCGGGGAGCGCCAGCAACCGCGGGATGCGCTCTGACTCGCCCGCCAGCATGCGGTGCAGCTCCTCCACGATAAAGTACGCCGCGTCCAAAATGTCGTCCTCGCTCAGCTGCACCGAGTTCTCCTGGAAGTCCGCCTCGGCAGTCGCATCGCCCTCGGAATACGTGTGCCGCCGCGGCATCTCGCGCGTCACGTCCTGGGTCGCCTCCAGCAAGATGGCGTCCAGGTCCTTGTCGCGCTCGCACACGTCCACGATGTGCAGAAAGCGGTGGCACGCCTCAAAGGTCTTCCACGCGTGCGCAAACGTGTCGGCGTAGTGCACGGCAGGCGTCACGGGTACGTTCGGCCCGGCCACGCGGTAGCGCGCGTGCTCCGTCTCGATCCATAGCGTCGGATCGCCAAAGGCCAGCGTCATGCTCACGCGCGTGACGTGGCTCAGCTTGACGCGCTGCCGCGGCCGGTCCTGCAGCGCCGCCACCACGGCGTCCGCGTCCATGGCCGCCACGCGTTTCAGCGCCGGATGGCTCGATGGCGTCTTGGCACGCCGCGCGCGCTTGCGGCTGCGCAGCGCGTCCTCCTCCTTGTCGGCGCCATCCTTGTCCTTGGCCGGGCCCCCGCCCTGCTCGCCGTCCGCCTCCTCGCCGTCCTCGCCGTCCTCGTCCTCTGCGCCGCCGCCGCCGCCGCCGCGGTCGCGCTTGCGCTTGCGCGCCGAACCGCCATTCTCGTGGTCCTCGTGGTGGTGGTGGTGGTGGTGGCCATTGGCGCCACTGCTGCTCCGCCCGCGGCCGTGCCGATGGTGGTGCGACTGCGACGGCTGCGAGGCTGCCTCGTTGTGTTGCGCGTCCAGATCGCCAAACTCGTCCGCATCGTCCGGCCCGGACGCCTGCTGGCCCAGGTCGCGCGCCGTGAGCAGCTCCGGGGCCGACGGCGTGTACTGCTCGTTGTCTGGGTCGTTGATCTGGCGGTGCCAGCGCTCCTTGATGGAAAGCGCGAGCGCCGCAACGTCCGGGTCCAGGTGCTTGCGCAAGCGGCCGATGCTCTTGCCCATGTTGGTGGTGACAAGCGTGTCGGTATCGACGAACTTGATGCGGTCCAGCCGGCACAGCACGTCGAAGATCTTCTTGCGCTGCGCGCCGCGGCAGTTCTTCAGGTATCGGTCCGCCACGGCCTCGTGCATGCGGTCGTCCGGCGCGAGGCCCACGTAGGTGATGATCTTGGCGCAGCAGTCCGTCACGATGGACACGTCCTTGCGCGAGGGCTCCTTGTCGCCGTGCATCTTCCAAGCGCGCACGATCTCCTTGGCGGCCGGCGCAATCTTCTTATCCGCGTGCTTGCGCAGGCGCTTGAGGAGGCGCGCGGCGCCCGTGTCGTGCAGGAGGTCCGCGTTCACGTTGCAGGCCCCGAGTTTCTTGAGGATGACGCGGATGCCCTTGACCTCCTTGTCCTGCAACTCCGCCAGCACCGTGCCCGCGCGCGTAATGTACTGCGTGTCCTTGACCGTCATGGTTTTGGGCCGCCGCGTCCCGGGCAGCGACACGCGCCCCCTGCCCTTGGTCCGCTTGCCTGCGCTGCCCGGCACGTCGCCGCCATCGTCGTCGTCGTCGCCGCCTCCCGCCGCAGCAGCCGCCGCAGCCGCGTCCGCCGCCATTGTATAGTCGTCCAGATACGCCTCGCCGCCGTTGAGCTCGTCAAAGCGCCTATTGCGCGTGTGCATGCCGCCGTAGCCGCTGCCGCGCGACGCGCGGAAGATGTAGCCCGTGCAGTTCACTACGCCGTCCAGGCCCTCCAGCACGCTCGCGATCTTGGCGTTGGCGAAGCCGAACATCTCCGGACCCGAAATGGTCGACCCCTTGGCCTGCATGCCGTTGCGCACCTTGACGTCGTTCACCTTGCGCAGCACCTGCAGCCAGACGGCCGACGAGGACGCCTCCTCCCAGGAGAGGTCCCCGTTCTCGTGCGTCACCCGGAAGCGCGGCCCGTCGGGGCCCTCCAAGATCTCGCTCGTGTAGTCGGCCTTTTCCGTCGGCGACACCGCGCACGTGTACGCCCGCTGCGACCGGAAGCCCACCGGGAACAGATGCTTGGACGAGTAATACTTGCGGTCCAGATGGATCTCGCCCAGGTCCAGCACCGTGACGCCACCCACGGTGAAGGGCGTCGGCGTGCTGCGCGTCAGCCGTTGCGCCTGCGCAAAGGCGTCCTCGCGGCTCAGCGACGGGTCAAAGTGCGGCACCTTGATGCCCGACTTGCCACCCGCCGCGCCCGCGCGGCCGCCCTCCCGGGCATCCGCCTTGGCCACCGCAGCCGCGGCGGTCGACGCCGACGAGGACGAGGATGAGGACGAGGACGACTTGGCCAGCTCCAAAAGGCGCGCGTCCAGCAGCTCAATCACCTGCTCGTGCGCGCCCGCGGCCGGCGCCCCGCGCGCCGTCCGCACCAGCGCCTGGTCCTCGAACCGGAGCGGCGCCACCACCGTGCCGAAGACGACCAGGTCCTCCAGCAGGCCGGGCACCAGCCAGACGTCGCGCAGGTCCACCAGGCGGCCGTCCTCGTCGTACACCGCGAAGTTGTCCAGCGTGCGCACGAGCTTGCCCTCCTTGTCCTCCTCGTCAAAGGTCTCGCCGTCCAGCGCGCGCTCGAGCGCCTCCTCGGCGCGCGGCGCCGCGCCCTCGGCCAGCCCCAGGAGCGCCGCCTCGCCGGCGCCGACCTCGTCCGCCGTCGCCGTGACCACCTGCGCCAGCAGCCGCTCCAGCACGCCCTGCGCCAGCGGCACGCAGTCCGGCTTGGGCGCGCGCTCCTTGCGCGCGCCGCCGCGCCGCCCGCTCGCCGCCTCCGCCGCGATGTTCGCCGTTGCCGCCGCGCGCGCCTGCCGCCGCGGCTGCGTGCGCCCCGGCACCGTCGTGCGCGGCTGCTTCTTGCGCCGCGGCATCGCGCCGCCGCGCGCGCCGCGCGCCCGCCCGCCCGCGCGCCGCCCGCCCCGCGCCGCCGCCCGCGCGCCGCGCCCGCCCGCCCGCGCGCGCCGGCACGCAGCAGGCAGGCAGGCAGCCGCCGGCCCGCCGATTTCGAATCTACGGCCGCGCCGCCGCGCCCCGCATCCACCCGCGCGCCGCGCGCGCGCCGCCGCGCGCGCGCGCCGCGCGCCCGCGCCGGCCCGCGCCTGCCGGCCCGCCGCCGCGCCGCGCCCGCCGCCGCCCGCGCAGGCCCGCCCCGCGCCGCGCGCGCGCGCCCGCCCCGCGCGCCCCGCCCCGCCCGCGCAGCCCCGCGGCCCCGCCCGTCTTTTCGGACGCCCGCGCCCATTTCGGACGGACGCCGTTCTGTACGCCGCCGGCCGTCCGCGACGCGCGTCCGCGACACGGGCCCGGCGCCGGCGCCGAAGTAGCTTACAGCTTACGTTAGTACGGCGCGAGGAACTTGAAGAGCGATCATGACGCCGCTGACGCGAGTGACGCGAGGAAGAATGGTGGTCACTGCTAGCCAGCTAGCACCTGCTAGCAGGCCTCTAGAGCAGCCCGGCCAGCCAGTCCCAATGGCAGTCCTGAGAGGTGAGAATCCCGCGAGATTGGCGGGGTCTGGCGGGCACGGATCCAGAAGACTGCGATCCTCGTGCTGCGCCGCAGTCTCGTCAGATTTAGCCACTGGCGGACCGCGTGACCCGCTCGCGCGGCGGAGGCAATCCTTGAACGTGAACTTGAAGGAAGCAGAGAGAAACCGGGATGTGCTCGAAGCGGTGGGCCCGTGGGCGTGCCGCGAAGCGGCGGCGGCGCAAGAACGCGCGTGCAGGTGCGGCTTCCTCGTTGGCAACGTCACGGGCCGCGCGCGCGCCGTCACCGCCGCCGCCGCCGTCGTCGTCGTCGTCGTCGTCGTCGTCGTCGTCGTCGTCGTCGTCGTCGTCGTCGTCGTCGTCGTCGTCGTCGTCGTCGTCGTCGCGCGGCGCTGCGGCCGCCTCGTCGGCAACGTCGCAAATCGCGCGCGTACCGTCGCCGATGCCATCGTCATCATCGTCGTCATCGTCATCTTCGTCGTTGTCGTCAGATGGAATGTGGTCGAAGGCCGCAGCGGTAGCCGCAGCCAATGCAGCGGCGGGGTCGAAGCGAGTGCTGGTTCTGTTTGCCTCGCACAAGTGGGGCCCGGACCGGCAGGGCCGTAACAACCACGAACGTGTGCGCAAGATTTGCGCATGGTTTTTGGATAACCCAACGTACGGCATAGTCATCATCCTGGACGAGTTCGACGTGGTGGGCAATGTTGTCGAGTGGATGTGCACGGAGATCGAGGATTGTGATGCGTTCCTCCTCTGCCTTACGGATGAGTTTTACAAGGCGGTGCAGACAAACAATCCGTATGACTACGCCCGACGCGAGTTCTTGCATGCGACAGTCCATAAGCCCCATGCCATTTTCCCTCTCATCATGGAAGCCGGACTAAGCCGAACGCTCAAGGGCCCGATCGGCATGTTCATGGCCCATGAGGTGCACCACAACCATCACAACGACGACACGATGGACGAGTCCATGCGCAAGCTGGCGCGTAAAGTGCGAAGAAAAGTGGAGCATGCGGCAAAGTTCGCGCCGCCGAGCAACGAGGAGGACAGCTCGAGGTCCAGCGACAATGACAACGACGACGACAAGGCAGGGTCCCGCGATGATGCTGGCACAGGTGGAAGCAGTGGGTCGACCAGAAGGACCGAAGCACCGGGCGGCTCAGGATCCGGATCCAATGTGCAAACTGGTTCGAAACGGTCGAGGGACTCGCAGCAGGGGTCCAGGTCGTCCAAGAAGCCACGCTCAGCTACTCGTGGCTCACAGAGGGGAGGCGACGACGACGCGCACTTCACGCAGCAAGACTCCGACCACGCGAAAATGCGGCGCCTTGCAGATATTGGGACAGTTCGGACGCATTCGTCCTCGGCCAGGAGTGGGCCATCGTCCAGCGGTTCCCCGTGCACCGGCAATATCACCACTCACTGGGCGCCCAAGCATGTTTTCGTGTTGGCCGGAGAGGTCACGAATGGGAAGGCGATCCTGCAGACTGCCGCTTGCATGCAGGCAAACGTCAATCCCGCAGGCTACCGCCACCATCCCAGGATCCGGATCATGGCACACAGCATGAAGCGCGAACCCAACATTTGCGCGTGCCTCAGGTCCCTGGCACAAAGCCTCTCCGCAGCCGGGGTTGGCCTGGCTGCTAGCCTCGGAGTCGCGATCAACCTGACGAAAGATATCAACGATCCGGTCGCGCTCTGCCGCAGTCTATTCGTTGACCCCTGCAATGATATCGACGTCGTGCCAACAACTCCAGTCTTTGTCGCCATCGATGCCGCCGACGAGATTGACCCCGCCTGTTATGGCGCGCTCGTTCAGATCGTAGTGGAAGTATGGCCCGAGACCCCATCTTGGCTTCGCCTCCTGGTGAAATCCCGCCCAGGAACTCAGCTCACCGCGGCACTCGCGAAGGCGGGCCTTCCCGTGCTGCAGCTGGACAAGCCGGACACTCCCTCCTCCGAGCTTGACAAGTTCATCTCCACATTTGTCCTGGCCTCGCTTCGTGACTTCATGCAAGACGAAGACGCGCTCGAAAAGGCGGCATTGGGCGTCCTTGCTCGATCTGGGCATCGCTACGAGTACGCCGAGCTCTTCGCCCGGCTCCTTCATCACCAGCGTGTCCCGCTTGGGAGCCTGACTGCAACAGATGTGGCTGCGCGACTGCCGGTTGGCCTTGACGGCCTTCTCGTGGAAGCATTCGAGGGACTCGCCGACCTGGGTCCCTTCTTTGCTGCCCTTTGCGTCGCGCGCGCACCTGTTCCAACGCGCATTGCTGGTCGGCTGGCCCACTCAGACCTGTACGACCTTTGGCGACGCACGGAGCACCTCCTGGTCTTCGACACTACGGTGCGCTTCCGCTACACTGCGGTGAAGGACTACCTCACGAAACCTAAACGAGACCATGGTGGGATGGGTGTGAGCACTAAAACAGGCCATCTGCGCTTGTATGAAGTGCTCGCGGATCTCGTCAAAGATGGCGATTCCTTCGCAGCCGAACATGTGCGCTACCACGAGGACAAAAGCCTGGACAGCGAAGCTAGCAAAAGGCGTATTCAGAACCTTGCTGCGCATCGGCCTGTCAGCACCCATTCATCAAGCGCGTTCGCGGGGTTGGAGGCTCTGACCAGAGATGACGCACCGGAGCTGCAGCTCACGACGCCTCAGCTCACGACGCCTCCGCAGGAGCCCGAGCTCCGTTCGGCCGCCGCCTCTCGCGCAAGCTCGCCAGCCGAGACGATGCTCGCGCCCTCCATCGCCGCAGACGCCTCACCAGCCGCGAACGCTCCCGTCATCGCGCAAACTGCCACAGCCGCAGCCGCGATGCCGTTCGCCACTGACCAGGGCAAGACCGTCGTGGTGTTCGTGTCGCACAAGTGGGGCAAGGACGAACAGGGGCGCAGCGTGCCTGATCGTCTCGGCGCCATCGTGGACTGGTTCAACGCGCACGAGG